>LR215989.1:38521625-38792467 GCA_000469805.3 Hymenolepis microstoma | reverse complement strand
GTCTGCGGATTCGATGCAGTGGTTCCAACACCTAAATTAACAAACCATGTCACTTCAGTATAATCAGTAGTTTGAATAAATACAAGTGAGCCGGATATGCAATTACCATGGCGACTGCTGAACTTCTTAGCCAACTGGGATTCCTCTGCAGAGAAGCGTTCATTCACCTTGC
Organism: Hymenolepis microstoma; assembly: GCA_000469805.3. Classification (NCBI taxonomy): domain Eukaryota; kingdom Metazoa; phylum Platyhelminthes; class Cestoda; order Cyclophyllidea; family Hymenolepididae; genus Hymenolepis; species Hymenolepis microstoma. The sequence goes on along the minus strand of LR215989.1, from coordinate 38,792,295 downwards.
CAAGATCAACATTACGGAGGACAATCATGAGCAGAAGTAGAAGAAGTGTAACAGTAATTAGCGGACTTACTAGACATATCTGAGAAATATACATCTTTTACAAACATGCAGCCTGTACTGGGAGCTTCTGAAGGTGCAATTCGAAGACCTTGAGCCCTATAACAATGCCTAATTAATATAATAAGTAGAAACGACTTTTATAAATAAATAGATTCCTAAACATAGGAGCTCTTACATAACCCCGCAATTTTGGTGCGACGAGATCCACGCCAAAGCAACGTACGTTTTTCCAGAGCCTTGAATTTACCAGCTTCACTCTCTTTAGAGAATACAAAGATGTGCACAATATCCAACGTGTAATTAGAGTGAGTAGGTGCATGAGTAGCACGGAGATATTCAGCAATTCTTATGAACTCTTCTGATTCGCGGTCCATTGGCTAAAAATAGATGATTAAGGACTGTTAATATTACAACCACCAAGATAAACTGTAGAAATTGAGAGGTTTATCCACCTCAATTCTACTCTACACTTTCTTCTAGTGCTAATCAATAGGATTGGCATCAGAATTACCGTTTTTCATGAGTGAGTACGCCACCTCAATTTTAAGCAGACCTTCCAGCATTCTTGGCTTGGATTTGGTAACTTCCAGATTATCTAACAGGAATGGCATCGTCACTTCGAAATCATGAGGAATGGGAGTGTAGAAGCGTGTCGTGTCGCCAATCAACTTACTCTTCGCCGGTCTCTGGAGGGCTTTATTCGAGCTCAGTAAGATTGAAAGATCGCTGAGGACACTGTAGGCCTCTTGAATTTGAACTCGGAAAATCTTTCCCAATGGCATTTTGCACAAATCAGTCTAAAATAATCAAAAAAAGTAAACGGGACCAAGGCACTATTAATGAAAGAATTAAGTAAACACCTACTTCGAATGCCCTTAAAGCGTTTGTCATGAAGCTACATCAAATAGAAAGTTGATAAGAGCTTGAACACGGGTTTCCAATTTGGAGGGGATTTCGGTGATCTGAGTCACTTTCACATTTTCTTCATCCTATGAAAATGAAAGAGTTGGCATACTTTTAAAATGACATAGATACTTGTGTCTTAGTTACACATAAAATAATAATCGACCCGAAATGGTACTAAGTACCACTAAACATATTCTAAACACTACGTTTTGTCATGGAGCAACGCTGCTAAAGTCCGAAAACTAAGTTTGGATCAATCGATATTTTGGGAGATATGCACACTAATCGTCCCTCTCCGGGTACATTTTAAACAATCCCTATCAAATTTTAGTGCGTACATTGGTGGCAAGCATGGTTTTGCCTATGAAAATATTCTTAAGAGGAGTTGACAGGTGCTGCTGTAAAGCCGATTTTCAACTGGAGGTAATATAAACACTTACACGTATTAGGGCTACGTGAAAATAATGTCCTGAAGAGATCTACAGAATCGGTTAATTATAAATTAATGAAACAAGCATTTATGATATTCCTGGAGGGGGACGTGACAGAAAGTCATACTAAGGTGCATTCACATCGGAATAGCATTTAGCATTGATATCTACCTAACAAGCCTTGCTAGGAAATCATTCTTTAATTATTGTCTTGGATGAATTATTAGTATTGCTCAGCCCGACAAGTGAGAAACCCGAATTCAGACATTCTATTTATTAGACGTTGTGGCACACAATCAGATAAAGAGACTTACTCTTAGACACTTTGTTTCTCTGTTTGCTCCTTTGCAATATTCTTTTGGAGATACTAAACCTCTTATTAACACCAGAAACATGAGCCAAAATTGAACGAAGGGGAAACAAAAATATAAGTTAAAGATTCTATTTATATCACAAATGATCATAACATCGCGGATATAACGTGAAAATTTTTAAAATTCGTATCCAAATTGAGCTTAATTCCTGGAGCACAAAGGCTCATTGCAAAACACTGACAGTTAAGAGCATTCCTGACCACTTTTACAGAATCCGTGGCATCCAATTCTCCGGATTTAGTTGCAATAACACAACCACCGCTTCCAGCACCAGTCAGCTTTGCACCAAACCCGAGGACCACCGTCCTTCGAACAATTTCATCCAAAAGTGCATTAGAAACACCTAGTCGACAGAGCTCTCTGTGATTCGAGGAAAACAATGTGCTCAGATGCCCAAGAGAAGCATTATTAAGCGGATTAGAAAGTGTTTTCCCACCCACCTCACAGGTAGACTGGACTGATTCAAAAACAGAGTCAAAGATACCAGATTGTTCATGACGGAAAGCACGAACAGACTCAACAACAGTTGCTGTAGACCATGGAATACCAGTATTGATGACAATTAAGTTTGGCAAGCATTCCGGATTAAGAACTTCAATTTCACGCAAACAGAACTTATCATCAAAATGATGGAACTTTAATAAACCCCCCAGAAGCACTAATGACTGTATCGATACCAGAAAGGCAATTGTGAACACAAATTTCTCCAGCTCATGAACAAATGATTGCACTTACAAATGATCAGAAGCAGACAGCGCTGAATCAACGATTTCTCTACCAAGGTAGAGATAAAATGCAGCAACAACGGAACAGAAAGCACCTGATGATCCCAAGCCAGCATGGATAGGCAACGATGAAGAACAGGTAACTTCATAAGGATGATGGGAGTTCCAAACTTCCTTCATCTTCGTCATTAGGAAAAAGGAAAAGGGGAAACCCGCCGGAGCTTTTCCTTTGGCTAATGCAAGAAGTTGCTCCAACAATGAAGCAGTTTGGTATTCCAACATTGGAGGAACTCGGATATGATCAGACTGACCTGTACACTCTTTATTATGACAACTAACTTTTCCACACGATTTTTGTAGTAGCTCAGTTTACAAATTGCTGCCTTTTTGTTGTGTTCCTCCTCCCATGAATTATTTATCCCTTCGAACTGTACTATTTGCAATACTCAAGATAATCAACATGCCATCGGTTGCTTTAATTTTGGCCTTTTTCAACCAATCACTTTCTTCTATTTTTTACATTAAACACGACATGTCAAGGTGTTTTTTTGCATGGGAAAGTGTCTTTACACATAGACAAAAAGGTATCTCGGGTCTAACAGCGAATAATGGACGAAGGATTCAAAAGCAGGTGAATCGGGTTCTATGATCTTCAGACAAACGGAATTGTCAATTTAATCTTTGACCAGATTTAGCTCTTCCTCATTTATGAAATCCGAATGACATTATTTTTTTCGGCATCCTTGGCCTAGCAATATTCTACTCAGTCAGAATAGGTTGCAGAGTGCTAGACCGAGTCTTCAAGATAAAAGAGGTTCTATTCCAATACGGACATGTAAGTTGATATTATATTCTTAATTGAAAGTAGTCTACATGGAATATTATAATTGACAAATTACTGAATATTCGATAGTTCGTATCAAGTGTTGGAAGTGCTCACCGTGAATTCAGCGTGTCTCAACATGTTTTGGGAAACCTTGGGCAATTCATTTGCTGTGATTTTCACAATCTTATTGCGAATGCTCTAGAGGAAACAGATGTATCACGTGAAACACGTCTACTTGGGATGTATGCGTGTGTGGTGTGCATTGCAGAAAATGAGCTTAGTCATAATATTAATATGGTGTGTTTGTTAAACCATGCAAGACTATTGATTGGAGGTTGGCTGAGCGCACTCCGTGCACAATGCGTGTGCTCACGCTCTGCCTTTCCCCCTCTCCTTCTCCTCACCCCTCTCCTTCCTCTCCCCCTCCGATGCTGAGCTGGGGATGCGGGTGCGGATAGATGGGTCGGTGGTTTACATTGTAGATATCTTCTATTTGATATCTTGTTTTCTCTTATTGCTAGTTAAACTATTTAAACTACTATTTCTACTTCAGTAGCAGGGTTTTGATGAATCGTGATCAAGTAGGTGGAATGAGAAGATCAGTGCCCATGTGCAGAGCTTGATGAATCAAGCGATCTGCGATAAATAACCCACCGCCTATTGGTCACCTGATGCTTGTTGTTGAGTACATTTTACTTCCCATTCTAAAGCGATAATGGATTAATGCTCCTTACATATGTGGAGCAACAGGATTTGGAAATATTAAGGTAAATTCAAACGAACAAGCTTAACCTAACAAATTTGGGCTCCTGTCGTTTAATTTTGAGTATATTTCCTTTTTTTCTTCTTCTCCTTCTTATTTTTCTTCTTCTTCTTCTTTTTCTTCTAAAGTTGGGTAGGAATATGCAGGCAGGAAGCAGGCATAATTTTGAAAGTTCATTAAATTAGTGACATCTTTTTCCGTAAATCATTCAAAACAGACCAACTTCGAATATGCTCTAAAACTCCAAAATTGTTGTCAACCTTCCATCGAATTCATGAGGACGCAAAGGAGTCGAAAAAAGCAGTCTAAAATATTTTCTTCAAAGTACATATTTTAAGATCCCGATGCATGACCTCACGACTGTGCATGTACTCCGTGGCGAGCATAACTTGGCGCATCGGAATGACATTGGAATTCAAAATATTTTATAGGATAGGTGCCCAATGGAATTAGAGTTGGTGTTTAGAAGTGCAATTGACGAGTCTTTGCACATTAAAGGCTTAAAACCTCCTCCAAGTGTAAATAGTTCTTCTTAAAAAGTGTAAAATCATAGGAGCTAAAAGGAATATAATACTATGAAGCCTACTTGTTACCCATGAGAGGTAAACAAGTAAGAGAAGCAATACAATAAAAATAATCTCAAATTATAACCATGAAAATTATATTTAAAGTCAAAAGCTCCTTATGAGTAGAAGGGGTGTAAAAATTTTACATTATAAAGCAGTTCCCTATATATTTGGCATATTTTCAGGATGAAATAAAAATCTATGAACATATATTATTTAAAATTTCCCTGTATACATAGCCTATGCTCTAGCAAGCACTCTAGCACCGCGTTTTGCTGTTCTGCATACCTTTGAACCGCACAGCTTTATAGTGCTGCATAGGGTGCTGGTACACCTCCAGAGTGGCAGCCCCACCTTCTGTGAATTAGGAAAAGAAGTTTGTTCCGCTCAGAAATTAAATGTCTCGATCCTCAGTCTAAAGAATACATAAACGAAAACATACTGGTGAAGAACCATTCAGGTGTGAAGAATTCAATAAAGAATTTTTGCAGCAATGTCACTGGCACCACACACGCAAAAGCATTAATGATGGCATGGCGCGTCTACACAAATGCACACAGCATGGCAACGTGCCTCGTCGTCGACGCGGGAAAGAGAAGTTAGATACGCTTGAACTGCACAGCTGAAATGCTAGTTCTCCCCTTGTTCTAACAGAACCAGCGCATACGCCGGGTTTGGTGTCAATGCATCTGGATTCTCTTGCCTATGGACAGCATGAAATAGGGCCTCTTAGTGAGTTCTTATTATGTTGTGTGATATGACTACCTATGATATTCGTTCATCATCGATAATTCCTTTTGTGTAGGTTCTACGTGCTCACAACGTCCTGCCAACTGATTGCCGCTGGTGTGGCTATACACGGCATTCTTTCTGTCTCAAACTCTGTTTCCGCCTTTGAAACTAATCTTAGCCATGAGGAAAATCAGGAAATTGATCCACAGGTTAGTCATGGGTCATTTGTATTTTTCCAATTTAATAGTTATGTCGCTCGTTGCGTTTCCTGTTGCTAACTGGATTGTCCATAGCTTTAAGCACAAACTTCTCACTCCGATTCAATCTTTTGTTTGAGTCAACGAAGAAATGCTCTATGTTTTCGGAAACAGCTCATTAACAAAGGTTGCTACAACGACACATTCAACGTCGCAATGCTGGGAATGACTTTGATCTTCCTATAGTACAAGACTGAAGTGTAGGAATACAGACGACTTGCTGCTATCGACAACTAATTTAGCAGTTTTACTCAATATTCCAAATGCTGAAATACGCACAAATAGCGTAGAATAACCCTTTCTAAAATGTACTTCGCTTAATGTTGAATGCTGATTACACGGTTCTGAAAATACAAGCGATAAGATAGCAAACGTAATCAAAATTCGCCTATACTAGGTAGCTTCCAGAAATAACTCAAAATTAGTAATTTGCTAGATAAACATGAAATAAAGTGCGGCCATGCACTCTTCCAGTGATAGTGACAATACCTTTGAGCGAAACACTACACAACGCAATCGGGTTTTTAATAAGAACTAATTAACAGGAGTGATAGTCTATAGAATTCGAAAAAAATAGATAGGTATTATACTACAGCCTAGGAATTCTGAAAACACCTGTAGTCTAAAGTATTGATCGATAATGACCTCAGTTAGTGAATATGAGAAAAATTTGAATACTATGGACCTTCTAGTGATAGCTGGTAGATACTATTTTACAACGGTGTGTTAATTAAATTTTTTAATTTTCTGAAGTTAATTCAATTGATGACAAATTACATTATTAAACGAGAGGGGCAAAAAACAAATTTCATTCCTTTTTGGGTGCTTTCTGAGCAAACGACCCTGAAGTAAATTTGAAGACCTAAACAGCATTGCACTCTCAGTAGCTTAGACTTTTCGACATCTTCAATGAAGACACAACTTTTCTAAAGCGTCATAACCAAAGGTATCAGAAAACTATCGACTACTACTGCCATCTTTACGAAAACGGTGGGAGCAGAGTAGTACACCTAGTAAATAATTCTTACATATTGTTTAAAAGGTGTCAGTCATTTTCAAGGTGAGTGCCCAACAAATTCGACTTCAATGACTTTTGGGTTATTAAAATGTGTAAATATCTTATCTGACCTATTAGGCAATGGGTTTAAATACTAACAAATGTTCTCTTGGATATATTATCCATGTAGCGCATATCTTAAATACCAAGAGAATTAATATACTCATCAACATCCCATTTGTAAGTATTTAAGTAGAACAAGTCATTAAAAATGTAAATAGCTTTATTATAAGATTTAAACGAATTCTGATTATGTGAATTTATTCAATTTCTCTCCATTGTATTATTATTTTGAAATGAGTAAAAACTGTAGGGATTAGCTGCCTAGCTAAGCCTGACTGTTCTCGAAAATCTCAGTGGCAGATCCTCCCAGTTAGTAAGTCTCCCAGAATTAGCCAAGCTGCTGTAAAAATATAAAAGAAACAGAGGTATCCCTTTGACGCTGGAACTATGTTTTTGGAAGCGCACCCAACCGCACACACGCGTGTGTCACAGCAGATTTATGCCGCCGACGTGATGGGTTTTAGTGGTATCAGTTGAAGTCTACACACGCGTATTGAACATGTTTCAGAGGGCAAAAGCGCCTTCTGTTACGCGTCTAGTACCAATAGAGCTCATTTTGAAGGAGACCGTACGGTTCTAAGGACGCTAAGGAGTTAAAATTAATTGTGACTAGGCGTTGGGACTGAGTTTTTGAGCTAAAATCGTTTGAGGTCTAGTTGGCTCGACTGTAATTATAAAGGCTAGTGTGGAGAGATAGTGAAGTTGGGCACTTGCGCTTCATAACCAAAGTTTTGCTTTTCTATGTTTGCGTGTTTGATTTATCACAAGGCGGTTCTTATTTTGTTAACTTCAAATAAGCACACGCATATGGAAGCTGTAGAGATTGGAAATCCCGTGTATGATCACAAGATCTATTGCCTTTGTGACATGCGATTGGAGCAGTGATGACTTCCCCCTTTCGTCTTGTGGCCCGCGCGTCAGTCTAGAGAATATATGACGAGTTTATCTTCACGTTACAGTTCTAATATTATCGTTACAATTAGTAGAAACTTCGATTGGGCCCTTTCTCTAATCTACATCACGAAAATGACCTAATTTTGCATAACCTTTCCTCCGTATTCCATTCATTTTTTCTTCTCTGATACAGTACACTCTGGACAGTTTTTGAGTATTTTTATTGGTTACTTCAAACTGCCTTTACGCTCATCCACAAGGTCGAAATTTTGATTATCTGAATCGGTTCTTCTTCTCTGTGGCAGCCACTTGATCTGCATTTCTAGAAAGTAGCACCAACGTGAAAGAACCCGCTTTTGAATTCTTCTACCTTCCCCAGATGTTTGAGAACACTAATAGATATGATTTGGACACCTTAAACAGTGGCACTAAGTTGTGAGATATTGAATTACCCCCTTAGGCTTCTAGTCTCGAGGAATTTGTTCGAATTCATCGACAGGTTCGTTATTCTCTGTTTTTTTACTTATAATATCCTTTCATGACATGGTATATTAGAAACCTCCCATTTCAGGTGGTGGAATCGGAGCTTCACCATTGGATTGATTTAATTTTTGGCTTCAAACCAAAAAGACCGGAAGCGGTGAAAGCAGTTAATGTCTTTCATAATCTCACTTACGAGAGCAGTGAAAATTGGAGCACGGTGAGAGTAAGCTATCTATTTCTAAAACTATTTAGCGATGTTATATAGTAATGCCTAACAATTTATAAGAAAGATGTATAAGTGCTCACCTATGCAAAACAATGCACTCTAACGAAATACGTCCTCGCCCACCCGCCGCCTCTTAAGTTTGTTCTCTTTTATTGAGCTTGTCATGGATTTAAGCTGAGAGAAAGAAGAGGATGTCTTTGTATAGACGAATTAGGATTAATCAAATAAAGCAAGATAGAATTTGAGAGAACACGTACCAATCTTACAATACGAGTTACTCATGAAAGCCGTCTAATCGCAATGCTCACTCTCTCGGGGGATATACAAGGGCAATTCCTAATTCGAGGCAATTTACAACTATTCGGTTTAAATTTTTTCGCACCCATCAATATGTACTCGGCCCAAAAGCATCTATAAAAAAGAATCGACTTTATGAGTAGCGATTTCACTGAGATTGGAGAGTGTAGTTCGGTGAAATATGTGATGCATCGTGAAAGAAACCAACTGATATTTTATTTACTTATCCAGCCTTAAAGGCAGGTTGAGTGGGATCGTTCCAATCAGCTTAGCGTCCATCAAAGAATGCCTTCCTTGCCGTACTCAATGTCCCAACGGGAGATGAGAGGTCCCGATAATTCTTCGGTTCGTTGAGGTCAAGATGTCTGCTGGTATAGTTGGAGAGAACCCAAGGGAAGATGGGGCACTGATTGAGGTCATTAAAGCTTCGGCCAGCTAGTGTATTTAGACACATGAGGTAATCGAAGTTAGACATTTTGTGACACTGCAACGCTGAGTGGTTTGGGACAGAAAGCGATGCTGGTGGCCTGGGACGAGGGATATTCGATGGGATTGGGGATAGATCACTCGGGGAAAATTGCTTCGTCAGGCAGCGCAAACATTACCGTAACTAAAAAAGGGAATGAGCAAAATTAGGTGTGATCAATTTTCTCAACCACCGTATTTGGCCAGTTAAGTGAAAACTATAGATTTGCTCAGTTTTCTGAAAATTAAGGGATATTGTCAACATTAGCACAAGTTCATCGATGTAATATCTTTAAACAAATCTGGCACAGTAAGCAAATGCCATCCTCTTAAGAAAACACAGCCAAGTGGATGGTAGAAGTATTCGATTAGGTATTGATTCTCTGCCTCGCTCTCTTGCACTCTCAAAAATACAGGTCGTTTAAGTAACACAGATAACTTCAGTGTCACTTCTAATAAGAAGGATGGGGTGATGTCTTGCAGTTGAGGGTAACTGACAAGGGAGTTAAAAGTCAATGGAAGAATGTCGTTGCCCACGAAAAATCTTGCTTCGAGTTGTGAGGAATATTTCGAGTTCGACATGGCGAAGTAAATGACGACGCGTGAAAACAGCTCGAATTTCACTGAAGTGCCATTTTGAGTAGAGATTTGCAGTATAGGCCAGGACCTAGGAATTAAACAAGCAAATGGAAATATAAAAGGATCACATAACAATCACTGAGCAAATCAAATCGACTTATATTCAATTAACGAACTTTCTAAAGAACTTAACAAACCTAGTCCTAGTGAGATTGGCAGTCTCTTATTTGGTAAAATCGTTGAGTAACTTTGCCAATGTTAGGCCAGTTATTAATTTCCTTGCCAACAAACTTAGCAGACAATACCATTTTCTAATATTCACCAACATGATGTAAATTTTTCAGAGAATGGGGGAAATTTGTCCATTCAGGGAATAAAAGCTTTGCCAATTCGCTGCGCATAGCAGTTTAAGGAAACCTTCATCCAACTTAAATGTTGACCTTGAAAGGAAACCCGCATTTCATGCCTATGCTGTTAATGAGAGAGAGACCTGACGCCACATTAGAAAATATTTCAAGGATACCGAGGCACTGAATATTTTAAATTGAATCACACTCTCTCTCGAGAGATCTAATCAAAGAAAAATAATCGAATCTCGCAAAATCTATCTATTCGTTGTCAAATAAGCATGAAAGTTGTCACACTTTCGTTTATTATCATGATCGCCTAGCTTTACCCATTTTATGACGTCTTCATCTCATTAAATCAGCAGTTCTCCGAACTTTCGCTACTTGTGCGTATTTCAGCATTTGGAATATTGGGTAAAACTGCTAAATTAGTTGTCGATAGCAGCAAGTCGTCTGTATTCCTACACTTCAGTCTTGTACTATAGGAAGATCAAAGTCATTCCCAGCATTGCGACGTTGAATGTGTCGTTGTAGCAACCTTTGTTAATGAGCTGTTTCCGAAAACATAGAGCATTTCTTCGTTGACTCAAACAAAAGATTGAATCGGAGTGAGAAGTTTGTGCTTAAAGCTATGGACAATCCAGTTAGCAACAGGAAACGCAACGAGCGACATGACTATTAAATTGGAAAAATACAAATGACCCATGACTAACCTGTGAATCAATTTCCTGATTTTCCTCATGGCTAAGATTAGTTTCAAAGGCGGAAACAGAGTTTGAGACAGAAAGAATGCCGTGTATAGCCACACCAGCGGCAATCAGTTGGCAGGACGTTGTGATCACGTAGAACCTACACAAAAGGAATTATCGATGATGAACGAATATCATAGGTAGTCATATCACACAGCATAATAAGAACTCACTAAGAGGCCCTATTTCATGCTGTCCATAGGCAAGAGAATTCAGATGCATTGACACCAAACCCGGCGTATGCGCTGGTTCTGTTAAAACAAGGGGAGGACTAAGAATAAAAGAAGTTTGTAGAGGTTGAAGCTCAGCGCTTGATTTCCTTTCTACTTCAATGGCCTCTGAGTCTTGAGAGGGCTGCTGTTGAAGTGGTTCAGAGTGATATTTTAAATTCAACGCTGTTGCATCAATGGTAACAGTATTGGCTGTGTTAGGAGGTCGAGCTAGGGAGATCGGAGGCGGCGAAGGGATTGAGGACCAGACGACGTCGTTGTCTACTGTCATCAACTCAAGTGTCCAGACGGTAAAAAAACGCACTGGAGGACTTTAGAAAACACGTAGACAAAGTAATTATGGACTGAAATTAATTTCAGCCAAACAACATCACCAAGTCAAGTAAGATTAAGCATTTAAATGCTTTAAACAAGCTTAAGAAACGGAACCAAAAATATTACCGCTTAGTCCGCTCCAGGAAAAGTGTAGTTTGCTTAACCAAAGCCGATGTGTTCACAGCCGGACTGGCATTATTTTGATTAACCTGAGAAGACAATGGTACTTGCTATAGACACTGAAGAATATGATGTGTCAAAGCAACACACCGCGTTGCCGAAATGCTATCTCTCGCACCGGCCGCTTCCAGACGTCGTGTCTGTAGAATATCCAATTCGTCTACACGACGACGCTATCCGCGTAGAGCAGCTGCGCGGAAGCCATTTTGCCTACGAATCTCTAAACTGTGTATTCTAGCTAGAATACAGTCAGCTTCATGAGCTTATAAAGTGTTCGCGAGATGCCTTAGCTAATAGACGACATTCATTCACAAGCTCAATAAAGACTAAACTCGCGTGCTTTTGAAGGGAGTTTTGCCACTCCCAAAACGTCAGAATAAAAAGAAATCACAATCCTGCCCATGTAAAGGATCTGTGACCAGAGAAGCATAACAATCTCAACAGCAAGCGACGAATTGTGAAGAGCATTAAGACCTCCTGTAAAAAGACGACCCTGTCCATGTGATCCATGTGTTTTTTCCAAGAAAAGCCTCAAAATCGAGGAAAATTTCCTTGAGAAATGGTACTGAAGAACCGAGAGAATGCTTGAGAAGATCAGTGAGGTCTGCAGGTGCAGATTTTGTCGAGGTAGGAGGAGAAGGAAGGAGATGAGGTGTTGGTGGTGGCGAAGATTCTGATGTAACCTTATTCGAGACCTTGTTCCATGGCGAGAACAACTAATTCGCACATGATAAGAAAAATTAATCCTCAATCGGCGTTACACTGCAACCAAGTCACTTAAAATGGTAGCTAAATGGAGTTTCAACGAATTTGGTTACCTAGGCACGCAACTAAATGTTAAAACCTGTGAACTATTAAGAAGTACACGAATGCGAATCTTAAAAGCCTGTGACGTTAAGAGAGAAATCTGAATTTCAAACATATCATTCCATAGAGGTGGATATGAGGTATATGTTATGATCACCCGCACGGTCTTTACATATTTAAAAGAAAAACTGAGTACTTTGAAGATAAAGTAGTTGGATTAGTCCAAATTTTCAGTAAATCAAACATTCGAAGAGAAAGTGGCCTAATGACTTAATTAAATGAAATTTATTTAAGAAAGATGGGTGACGCTCTGTAATAGTTTGAACGGGTTAAATAAATCCGAGTCAACTTGCATAGAGCAATATTTGGCTGAGGAACTAGGACATTGGCCATTCCACACAGAACATGCAAAGCAAAGGAAGAAGTAGCAAAATTGTCCATCCACTTCCTGGGGCATCCGCAAATCTTCTCCAGAAGAATACCATACAAACCCGAAGCCGTTTCTAAAAGCAGGCATAAACAACGCCAATTTAGTATGCTCCAACAACGTGTAACTTTTACGACGGATTAACCAGGGCTTAGTAGAATAAATATTCTCTGCAAAAATAATTTACACGATTTACTTCGATTGTATATCGTTTACATCAGCAAAGGATAATCGTGTAATATTATGACTCATGGCATGTCGAAATTGCACCACAGAAAATAATTGACTGAGTAACGACATTTTTCAGTCAGACCATAACAACAACACCGACTTATTAAAGTTGATTTTACCCAATGATATGTGTTACACGCAGTGGACACACGCGATAACATCAAATGGTAAAACTCGCAGGTAAATAGGCCACAGAAATCGAAGAGCACACATTTTCACTTACTTCACTAAAATTTGTCACCCAAATTTCAAGAGAGCATGCGGAACTGAGAGCGAAAGTTAAAAAAACGGCAATTGTACACTTTAATAGGCAGTTTGACAAGAAAGACGTATAGTGCGTTCTTGATAAATACCCACACAATAAAAACAAACATTTAACAGTGAATGATAGCTGTGACGCTATTGCGCGATGAAGGTGGGAATTTAGCAATGCAGAGAGAGTGTCGGTGAGATCAGAGGCGTCAGTCTTGAAGACGTGACGAGAAGTGAAGAATCGGCAGAAAGCAAAGAGAAGACGAGGTGTATAAGAGAGCGAATATACGAGAAGGTCGTGGGAAAGCTCCTGGCCGCCCTTCCGGCCATGGCTATGCACTGCAGCAGGTAGGAGGCAGCCTAACCATTGACAATAAATGTGCAAGCTGTAGGCGACTATTTCTCAGTTTTCGGGAGGCATTGCCAATCAGTAAGTGATTGCCTTAATAAATAGAAATTGTTATCCATCTGAATAATGAGATCAATTAAAATTATTAGAGGAAGGAGATGAAAATTTTTGAAACTCAAAATCTTCCAAATAACCCATGGAGCACTCAATGTCACTAATTGAACAGTGTCACGTGAAAAATTGAAAAACTCAATAATTTCAGACTTCGAATAAAGGAACCTCCTCCCCCTCCCCGGACATCCTGACTTAAGTGCATACTTTTTAACCCCACTTCCAACCCTTATTGGCCTACTAGGCTCTTTTGTTTGTTCAGACGATTGAAGGTTGATTATATTGCAACTGTAAGTGATTTTGTTATTTATTACATGCCTCTAGTTTGAAGAAGCAGCAACTGAGATCGCCAGTGAAATAATGAAATCATTATTAGAGACGAATGAGACTTTGCCGCAGATTCAGCTTTCGCTAGATTGGGATGCAGCCTCTGTTCACATTCGAGATATGCAATCGGAACGGGTTTGCTGAGTATCGGGAAACGTAGTGTTCGCTTCAAGTGGAAAATCAAAAGCCGCGCGTTTAACACGTCTTTGCCTTGGATTTCGTCAACATTTACTAAACACTCGCGTTACATCTGGTTCCGATGGCTATATGCTTCCAAGATCTTCCAGTTGTACTAACAAGACATGAGGATTAGTTGGATCGAAAGTGGGCCAAGAGGAATGAGCGCTCAATGCAGATGTACTAAAATCGCTTTCCGAGGGCATTCTGTATTAGTGGAAGAAAACAAAGAGAGTGGAGTAAGATCACTGGTGATAGCTGTTAGAGAAGGAAGGGGACCATCAAATTTACTGGTCAAAATAGTAAAAAAAGATCGGATCTCATTTGAGCAGATCAGGTTATAAGATCTTGTTGGTCCTAGTATCTCGCGTCAGAGTCACCAATTATGTAACGGATTGCTACACGAAATAGTTAACCTACCTCAACGGTATAGAGGTGGCAAACGCATGACAAGTATCGCGGTTATTATTATTTTATTAGTTCTTGAATACATTTAACCTAGCATTTATAGCTGATTGGCTGAAAATCTTCTGCACACCCAGCCGTACCCTCTCGAATGCTCGCGTGCGCACGAGATTGCTCTATTTCATCTTGGTAGGATTGTGCACTACACAACTCTGAAATGAATATAATTGCGTTCTGTTTCATCTTTTTTACAAATCAAATTCCTATTTCCATTAATTTGATGGTTTGTCAGAATCCGCCATCTTTGCCTTCTAAAAATACTATTTACTAAAACACGAAACGTTGAATTTCATGGCAGAATATGGCACACATTCACAATAACCAGGCTGTTTTCATTTGCTAAATGCAAGAAGGTAATGCTAATAAAATTCGCTGGAAAAAAATTGGAGTTTGCGAGAGTCCCAATCTCCCTTAATATTGGAACAATAATAGTCAAGTAGCTATTTCAGCGATATGATCGACTCAGCTTAGACCGACAGGAAGGACCTTGAAATGGTATCGACGTACGAAACGCACGACACAATTGAGTGATAACTCTTCTAACTGGGTCTAATTCGAATGTGGAACCTGA
Source organism: Hymenolepis microstoma (assembly GCA_000469805.3). Taxonomy (NCBI): domain Eukaryota; kingdom Metazoa; phylum Platyhelminthes; class Cestoda; order Cyclophyllidea; family Hymenolepididae; genus Hymenolepis; species Hymenolepis microstoma. The sequence continues at coordinate 38,777,053 of LR215989.1, read as the reverse complement.
AGTAATACGCAAACTCATCGCTCCACAGGTGACCAATTCAGATTCAACTCCCACTCCGGTTAGTTGATACTTAGTTACACTTTTGAAGTTGCCTTGCGTTTGTTTGTAAATTTCGATTAGCTTCGATTGCAATTGAATTAATTGAATTTCTGTTTTCATTCCGTACTTTTCTAAATGCTTCTCAAAATCGCCTTCTGAAAGGGATGCACACGCTATGCGCTTTCTACATTCAATTGAGTGCTAGGGTCAGTCGACAGCAATGTCCAAGCGGATCGCATTAAAGAAAAGTGAAACTGAAGTTACTTCTTAATGCCAACATGGTTGACGTGAATAAATATTTTTGAAGATTTCACAATATGAAAGAGTGCATGCACAATGTGCCTTGCTCGGTGACGAATATACCGTCGAATTACATACATTAACTGACCAAAAATAATGATCCATTTGCACTTCATTAATCTCTAAGTGAAATTGCTTCAGACTTCTTTCAACCAGGTTGTACGAAGTAATTTGTCTCAGTTATTTGGAGAAATGTATCTTTATTGATGCTGGAATTAACTCTTAAATGGTTCACTATTGGCTTAACTGAACATGCATATCGAATTTGCTGAATTTTGGTGTTGATAAATCAAATCGAATTGTGTCGAAGAGGAGAGATGGGGTTTATGACAAGATTAAATGCACACCATATTAGAGTACAGAAAATAGAATTAATGCTCAACTGAACTTCAGTTGCACACAGAGACGAGTAATTTGGAAAGTGGTAGATGCTATTACCGGTATTCCAACTAAGCAAGAGCATATAATATAATTGTCATTTCAAATTATTTTGCGTAGACGAAGTTGTTTCGTCCGTTGATTGAACGATTGTGGAGCACCTGCAAATTATTTGTTGCATAGCACATTCAAGCTGTAAGTGCAAGTTGGTATAGGAGACGGCAATTATTTGAAAATAATTATTCCGAAGCTGAGTTGATTATGATAGTTTCTGAGACAGTGAAATTCGTAATTCCGCCAATAATTTTGGATTTCATTAGGAAGCAAAAGTTTAATGAATTGTCGGAAACGCCAAGAGTGGGACTGTAGGAAGGAAACCTATTTACATCTTCACAAAGGTCCCAAGTTGACTTTCTCGCCAACGCAAATTCGAATAAGTTTACCAAGTTGACTGGAACTCACCTTATCGGTCTCCAGGGGAAAGAGCAACACATACGTCTTTTCATGTATTCAAATGTGCACTAAACTATATGCAAGTGAATCACTTTGCCTTAAATGTAAAATGGAAAATCCAAAACACAACGCTCGTTGAAATGATTGCCCTAACTAGCACGGGGGAATGAGTTTAACGAAGTTATTTTCAGCATTATATGTGATGGGCAAACTGTGTAACCTCTTCCAGAAATTGATTTGTGGGTTTTGAGCCTAATTGGCTACTCTATGTTGCATTTCGCATGTACTACATTTTCCCTCAAATTCTCTTTTTGTCAGTAAGTGGAGGCAAAGAAAAATGTTTCCCGTCCGTAACTCGCCTGAACTGGAAATTCACCCCATGCACGTGGTTGCATCTTGCTGACTGACCCTCACTAAGCATCCAAACAGCCCACTAGTAAGTACATCTTGCATGCCCGCTTATCACGAGAGAAAATGGAATTAATCAATACAATCGTTTTATTCAAAGTAAGAAATCGAATAATTTGGCAACGTTGGAACTCATTTTCAAACACGGATTACGGTGGCATCGAACGCACGTCAACAGTTTAATTTATTCTACCCTAATAAAGAGTCATCAGGTTTCGTTTCACGAAGCCGCATTTTGACTTACAGTATCCATATCCACACGTATGTACACTGCGTCGCCTGAGTTACTGAGTCTTGCTGTTAAATTGTAAATTCGTATTGACTAATGCAGATCGTCACACTCACTACCACAAATATCCAGTCTGTCTTTGCACTTGGGCGTACCAACTTGCCTCAAATAGGCCATTAAGTGGCGTTCCATTCACTGCAACAGTGTCATAAAGCAGCCACACACTTCTGTTGAAACACGAGTTCAGAATTTGAAATGTGCTCTTTGATTCGACCTACTTATACAATTTTATTCTATACCGCCATCACAAATTTGAGATTCCACTCATTTAGATTGCTGAATCGCATGTCTTACCATGTTATACCTGAACAATAAATAAGCAAATGAATAAATAAGCTCGAGAATTCGGTGCCAAATTCTTCTAATTTATTTCTGGCATTTGCTATTAAAAGACCCACTGGCAAAATGCACCACTTAAATTTCTGCGTTGATAATATTTGAAAGATATAAATGGCTTAATTCAATTGACTTCTCTTCAATCGATAGGCAGTGTCTTATCACACATGGAAAATCATTTCGATAGGGCAGATACTTGCGGTCTCAGTCACTTTGTGATCGTTCAAACACATTAGAAATCCAATTCGTTTCCAATGAGATTCCTATAAACGTTTGAATGGATGAAAGCGGCTGTTTGCATCCATATCAAAGTTAGTTCCTGAATATAAAAGGGGTCAAATGATTGTTTTTATGGCATTTAATTGATTTTGTCATCTTAATATACCGACTAGTAAGTATCAAAAGTGACTATAACATAATGTCTCGATGACTTTCAGTTGAGAACAGCGTAAAGAAACATCAAGTACTATTCATCTCCCACGTAGGCATCCGAACGTTATGAAGCACTTTTACGTCGATGCCTGCAGTCAGTTTGAGCTAATCAGGCATGCCTAGCACGACTTCTTCTCCCATTGCAAATGTACCAAGTGGAAGAAATTGTCACATCACGTCGCCTACACGCACATCTGCAGTTAGGGTAAATGCGAAGAAATTGAGGTCAATAGTAAAATGATCTAGATAGTGGCAGCATAAATGATCGTTTTCAAGGACAGTTAATAAATGCATTAATGCACTTCAATATTACCCAGTCAGGCAGTTGAAAACGTTCTGTCGAGGCATAAATCCTTTCGGTCTTTTTAACCTCACAACTTTGCGGATTCTCTCATTCAGTTTGAAAAATCCCCCCTTGGGGGTAATCCCTCCAAGGGTAATCTTACGTATACAAGAGTGAGCGTGGAAAAGATGTTTGCGAGTTTCTCTCCAATGAAACGTCCAACGACTGTATTTTCCCTTACAATTCACAATAGACCCATTTACCAAAATTGGTATTTTAGATAGAGATAAGTTTTCAACTATGGCTAGCTGTACTTTCCTCAGATTATGCTACTCAATATGAAGGGTTTGGAGGCGAGATTTATAATTTGTTTGTACTGTAGGGATATTTCGCAGTTTTGTTGGTCCACTTCCACTTGCAGTAGGCATTTGAACGACTTTCACTTTTTCTTATCCTTTGCTATTCTTCAGTCAGTCATATTCCCCAATGAACCTGCAGTTCTTTACTTTAAACATATTGGCACTTGTATTGCTACAACAAATCAATAACTTAAGATTTAAAAAGTAATCTTGTGTCTAAAGTGTTACAAGCTTGGACAGTGATGCCAATACTAATGCGAAGAAGTACGTTTAATCTACTGAAACTAATTGAGAAATACTCATTTTTGCAATTTAAATTTTAATATGCTTAATATTTAAGTATTGAAAAATTTGGCTTTCCTTGAAAGACCCTAAATAAAAATAATTTCATGTCATTTTATTTTGGTAAATATTTAAGAATATTTCAAAAAGCCCCAATAGCTCTTTTTCCCCTTTTTATTTCTGTAATCTTAACTTGAGTAAATTAGCGCATTATCTTGTCATGACAAGATAATTTATCTCTCAATGTTTTTACTAATCAATTAATTGTTCTGGATGCGAATTTTTGTTACACCATCAGAAACACTTCAAGGGATAATAATTATCCAGTGTTGACGAGAAATCTGCTTAATAGCCCGGAAACAGTTCATCTTTTTACTCGATTGGAAATTATTATTATTAAAATTTACGTTTGTTAAGAAGAATTGAAAACCAACTTGTTTTCGAGTGTGTGAAATTAATTTTCCCGTTGAATCTTCTCTAGATTACAAATAACCAATGAAATATAACCGTGTTTGACGTCCGATCAATAAATTGCTTGCCCTTTAAAGTACCGATGAAAATAATGAGGCACTGAGCGTGTTGCCTTCATGAGAACTGCCAATCTTCAAACATTGTTCTGGTGGTGTACTTCTAAGTTGGTTTATTCCGCCTAACATGCCTGAGTGTAAGCAACGAGTGCTTCCAGTGCACTTTTCTCATCTCTGCTCATTTTGAGCAATCTTGAAAGATTAAGAATTTCGACATTACAAAGAGTGCTAATTTTGATGTGAATGAGATGCTTGCCACGGATAGGTAAATTTTTTTTCGCCCGTATCACAATGTAAAAAAGTAGGTTCAAAGTAGTTCTTTGAAAAACGTTGAAAAGTTGATTCTCAACCTCAATAGTTCCTTCAGAAATGCAAAGTATACTCACTCCTACTATAATGTGAGGAATTGAAACTAATATAAAGTTGTTTTTACGGGAACATTTTCCGATGGCAAATTCATATTGTGCTACACTTCTGCGTTTTTCGTTTAAAAATGGACAATTACATAAGCTATTATGTATAAGAGTTTTTATGAGGTAATTGTGCAAATGATGCTGTGTTTGAATTGGTTATTTAGAAGTTTCGTGCATTTAATAAGAGTTCATTGTGATGTGTTACTGCAAATGTATTATACCTTAAAGTGAAATTTTTGGCCACAAAATGGATTCACTTCAATGCTACTATCATAACATTCCTCTTCATCACAGAACATCTCATCTTCTAAATATCTTGCTTCTCGTTAGTCTCTTTGACCTTAGTTCCATTTATGTTAGATTTTGCAAATATCTATGAAAGTTCTGAGGATTGAGACCAGAATACTTTAAAAATTGTGGTTCACAATTATGGCTAGAATAATATAAATGCTTTTTACACAAAATATGTCGAAAAATGATTGCGCAACAAAGCATATTGTTGAACAAAGGGACAAATTGGAAAGGCGAATGAGGGGTGGAATATAGGAGAGAGGGTGAAATTCCCATATTTATAGCAAAACACAATAATCTGTTAGTGTGTTAGTTGATATTTAAACTGCCACAAATAGAGGGTGCGATATTGCGCGCGATGATCTCGTAAATATTTGGCGCATTGGCAAGTTTTCGCATTACCTTTTCTTCCAATCCAGTAGTAACTTTGAAGGCATTTAGTAATCTTTCAGCTGAGAAAACACCACTGCGATCTTAAATCGAGAGCTTGAATGTAGGAGTGGAGAACACCGACGTCTACCCGTTCATGAGCTCCCAATCTTGGCTGGTTGAATTTAAAAAAAATTAGATTAACTCGCCTTGTTAGTAGAAACAGACATTTAAATAGCAAACTGTTCAACTAGATATCGATCACAGTAGATCTGCACATGTCTAAGCATTTCACTCTGCAGAATGAAAGTACTGCGTTCTTTTTGAAATCGTTTATTATTGATTACTTCAATCAAATCTTATTTGCCAAAAGAATATGATATACGACCTCTCTTCGCTTATCATTAATGATACTCATGTGAATAAGACGAAAGGTGCTTCGGGCTTTTTGGACTGGCAGAGTAAAAGCATCACTTCACTCTGAGTTTTATTACTCTGCAGTTAATGTTGTTCCAAGTATTATTTCACTGCATTGTTATCATGTATATACGTTTCTGATTATTTTTTGCAAAAATGTACAATGCGCCCTAATATTTTCAGAATGCCACCCTATTGCTGGGCATTTAGCTTTAGCAATTTTAATAACCCAAAAAGTCATTGAAATCAATTCTTTGGGCGCCCACATTGAAAATGACTGATTCTTTTTAACCAATATGTATGAATTTTGTATTAGGTCTACAACTCACCGCCTTCTGTATTCTGTCCATATGATTCGCGGGTATAAATTAAATTAATCAATTTATGTTTGTCACAATTTGTAAATATCAATGCTTTATTTATCATTATTTTTTCATCATTTTCATCATAAAACGGTGGATATCCAGAAAGACTAGAATTCAAAAGAAAAACTAAATTAAAATAATAAGAAAGGCAAACATAAAAGTGTCCCTCGGTCTTTATTAAAACTGTAGTTAATTAAGTCTCAAAGTAGATAAAAAATTGTGAACAGAAAGGTACTAAATCGATATATACTAGTATTAAGTCATATAGTATTCACCCGCTTGAAAAAATTAAACTCGAAATTATTTCTACGCTGCATTGCTATGGGCTAAAACCCAAAAGGTAAATATGAATGCCCACTTTAGCTATAAATTTAAACATTAAACGTGTTTTGGAATCTAATTTCACATTTAAACGTCTATGGACAGGTCGAAATTTAAATCAGGTTTATGTTGTAAGTATTAAACATAGCAATATTGAGAATGCTGAAACGACGAAGCGTAGTAGTCCATTCCTTTCATTGATCAAAACCACTTTTCTCATGAAAAGTAGAACTTCACAGTGAAATCTTATTGCACATTCTTTCCTTTGCTAGCAACCGATCATATTTGAATCCGTTTACAATAAACAAATTAACATTGCAGCCACAAAGAATCTTCATTTTGATCATAAATTCCAAATAAGCGAATACAACTGGAAATATTTTGATATGAATTAAACAAAATACATCAAAACATAAACCTGAATGGCAAGGAAAGAAAGTCATTTTTAGGCGTTCCGTTTGCTTGCTTGTGGAAAAATAAAAATGAGCAGGATTTACCTGTTTTAAGATTTTGGCGACTGTGAATCATTTTTTCAACATATTTTCAAACCACAGCGTTAAATTTTTCAAACATTTTTCGAAATCACTTGAATCAAGTAAAGTGACGATGTCAGCCCTGTTAGATAACCTGGAAGTTATCAAATCCAAGCTAGGAATGCTGGAAGATCTACTTAAAATTGAGGTGGCGTACTCACTCATGAAAACCGGTAGTTCTGATGCGAATCCTATTGATGAGTACTATGAGAAAGTGTAGAATAGAATTGAGGTAAATACACTACACAATTTCTACTGTTTATCTTGGTGGTTGTAATCTTAACCGTCATTAATCATCTATTTTTAGCCAATGGACCGCGAATCAGATGAGTTCGTCAGAATTGCTGAATATCTCCGTGCTACTCATGCACCTACTCACTCTAATTACACTCTGGATATTGTGGATATCTTCGCACTCTCTAAAGAGGGAGAAGCTGGTAAATTCAAGGCTCTGGATAAACACACGTTCCTCTGGCGTGGATCTTGTCGCACCAAAATTGCAGGGATTCTGCAAGTGCTCGCATGTTTTTGAATCTATTTATTTATAAAAGTCGTTTCTGCTTATTATATTAATCGGGCATTGTTATAGGGCTCAGGGTCTTTGAAGTGCACATCCAGAAGCTCCCAGTACAGAGCACATGATTGTAAAATGTGTATATTTCTCAGATATGTCTATTAAGTCCGCCATTTGCTGTTACACTTCTTCTACTTCTGCTCATGGTTGTCTTCTGTAATGTTGCTCTTGGCAAGGTGAAAGAATGCTTCTCTGCAAAGGAATCCCAGTTGGCTAAGACGTTCAACAGTCGCAAAGGTAATTGCAAATCCAACTCACTTGCACTGATTCAAACTACTGATTATAATGAAGTAACATGGTTAGTTAATTTAGGTGTTGGAGCCACTGCATCAAATCGGCAGCATATTACAAAGACCCCGAGACTGGTGTCGTTTATCCAATTGGTGAAGCAGTGACTTCTGCTGATATTAAAAGTGATTTGCTTTACAACGAATATATTGTCTATGATACGGCCCAGATTCAACAACGCTATCTCGTTTGGATCGACTTCAAATATAAATTCTACATGTCATCCACGTAAACAAGCTATTAAATCCATTGCTGCTAACACCATTTTATCATGCATAACAATAACTGATAGCGGTACTACTAATAAAACTTCTAAGTGTCAATACTGCACTCTATATTTTGCATCCCATAATGACATGAGCATTAGTCATAGAAGGCATGCATGAATGATGGAAAAAAATCCACTTAGTTAAAGAACAGATAACTGAGTCAAACTTCGTATTTTCTACACGTGGAAGCACTGACCTTTCTCTATTTCCTCGATGAATACTGTTCTCATCTTGCTAAATCTAAACGAATTGTTCCTAGGATTCATGAATGAAGCCATGTCGTCCATGATATTCAGAGCTCGTTGCCCAGTTGACTTTGCTGGCCATGCCACTTCCACTTAAATGTGCAATGCTGAATCCAAGATTAGGTAACTGGTATTTGTTAATAAAATGCACTCTAATCCTATTAACCTTGTTACGCAGGGTGATATAAAACATGAACCGTTTTTAATGATGAGGAGCAACTGACAGAAGCTAACAGAAATTCAAACAAACGGAAAAGCTGCTGAGTAGAACGTCGAGGTAGTAGAGTGTTTCAATTGTTTGATATTTACCCTCCTGTAGTGAAATATTATGGGAAGAGGCCACGTTCGGAAATTCAAAATTTTCTCGAATGCCAAGCCTAAATTATTTAATAATAACGCAAGCCAAAGTGTAACCAAAGGTCGGTTGTTCTTCGATTAAAATATAAGATTTCATCTTCGCAGCAACAAAATGTACATTTATTGATACAAAGTGAGCAAGTCTACGAACAAATAGGCGAATTTACAATTTATCATTCACTCAAAGTCAATATAAACACAAATAATCATCAACATAATTTTACAATAAGGCAAATTGAAGAAATAGTAAAAGACAAAAACAGAAGTGTCGCATATGCAGGGAAATTTTTATCTTAATTGTTCAGTAATGGTGGGAGATTCCATGTCACAATTAGTTGCACCCTTCAACAGACTAGAGGAAGAGCTCAATGGCTGAAGCCGAATGTTTACCCTTCTCACCACCACCTGCAGACACCATTGCAGACGCCATCGACAGTCGATGTCTCCTTGGAACTGCCCTGCCTTCCTCAACAGTTACAAGAGGAGGATCTGGGTCCGAGGCAAGTCGATGAAGTGTAGAAGTCAGAGTGGATCTAATCATTGAACCGAGTAGTGGAGCACAGATTAGAAGACCTGTAGTCAACAGACCTGCTTCATGACCGATCTCCTTTGGACAGAGGTTGTCAATACGCAAGAGTCTAATGTTTGCAATCGGCTGAGAATTAATACAATCAGACTGCACTCGAATACGGAGATCAGAGAAGACTGAAGCGGATTCATCGCAGAGAAGCCAAGGTCGAATTCGCCCGCCCAGTTAGGGGACCAGAGAGCATCATCATCTCAGGATACTAATCACAACACTGCAGCTCGAAAGTCGCCAGATGTACACTTATCTTCTGGGCGTTCGAAAAAGAATGTATTGCAAAATCAAGTTAGTCATTTTATCTCAAGATTAGCATTGAGGACAGTAAATCTTCTCTTACAAATGCGTCAAATCCTCGGCACCTATGCGCTGTATGTATGAAACTAGCATACAAATCTGCTTAAATAAGCCTTTGAGGCGAAACTATTAAATGCCAGGATTCTGTCTTGTTCAAATGGAACCATGTCAACGCTTTATTAATCAACTGGATATCGGTCATTCGATTAGTACCTTCGGTGCTTAAATTAACGTTAAAATGATCATTTTAAACTAATTAATATTTGTTTCGAAATACTTATTTCTCACTACTTAAGTCATCTAGGTTCAATTACACCTTGTGTCATAAACTACTGTTCCGATGGATTTAAGTATTAACTTTTAGATATTCAATTCATCTAACAAAAATGTCTCCGTGGTCAAGTAACGTTGTTTTAATCTATGCCAATAGGATATATTTTAATACTCTTACTTATGCGTGTAAGTGAGATTCAATCACGTCACATTTCAAACAGACCGAATTCGAGTAAGCTCTAAAACTCAAAAATTGTTGTCAACCTTTCATCGAATTCATGAGGACGCAAAGGAGTCGAAAAAAGCAGTCTAAAATATTTCCTTCCAAGTACATACTTTAAGATCTCGATGCATGACCCCACGACTGTGCATGTACCCCGTGGCGAGCATAACTTGGCGAATGAGGTCACTTGCGTCCTTCTCCGTGAAATTTCCCTTGTCTACTATTCGATCGAAATGCTCCCCACACGTCACTCTAAATAAATGCAATAATTAAATTGAAGAGAATAAAAAGATGTCGATTTATATCAAATATGAATAGTCATGCCATTGCAATCAAATTTAGTTCATTCTATCTCACTGAAGAGTGTAAAATCGCACACTTTTAACGACAAGTTATTTTTTGCCATGTGATGCACTTCAATTAAATGTGTGTTGGTTTTATCGCCACAAGCGAAGTAAATCTGAGACTGTCCACTGGGTTCACGAGAACGATTGCTGTCAATTTATATTTGCCTCTTCTACGCTCCACTTAATAACTATAGATCCACTTCTTTTGGTAAAACACATAATCTAATTATGACACCAAAGAGAAACTGAAAATTCATCTTCTACCGACCGCCAAACTTCATATTTCCTAAAAATTAGAAATGTACATTTAAATATAAACTTTAGAAGTGAATAACGCTAAACATATAAAATCTCAAAGCGTGTAAGTTGGATGCACGCTTATTCGAGCAAATAACGTTGAATCAAATTTTAATGAGTTGTTTGTAATTAACCGTTTAATGCTCCGTTTTTATGTTATAGACAATTTGGGCGTTATCACAATCACTTTCATTTGGCAAGAACTTAACCGCCTACATCGTTGTTGTCATTAACACACGAATCCTCTCTGCATACGTTTTATTAAGGCAAATATTAAATAAACAAATATGCATACTCCTGATGAAATCTTAAACGCACAATTAAATTTAAAAACAGAGTTGAGACAGAGTTGAGTTGGTGAATTCCCTAATGCTTTTGTTCGTTTTTGACCCATTTTTCGCAGTTTCTCATGTAATTATATAAAAAGTCAATTATTAAGCGACCGGACTAAATTCAAATCGTTAACTAGCCAAGTTTTAGCTGTTTTAATTACTAGCACTTTTGATTCCCACCTTAAAGCAGTGAGTACAAATTCCGAAACGCTCGTTAAAGAACATTAGCATGCTAGTTGTATAGAGAATATAATTTTCCATTGTGTACATGCAGTTATCACTTGGCAGAATTGTAATTATGTTGTATATGAGTAGTAAATATAATTCCCAACTATATCATATTTGTGCTGGCCTTCCGGTAAAACCGCACACTTGCTGCGATCCGCTCAACCGCTACTCTACCGAATATCTATTAAAATACCAAAATGAAACCCCTTTTCCGACTAAACTATCAAAGTACACTCACAAACGACCATATATATTGTCGTCAAATGTCAATCGCATTCACCACTTTATATTAAAACACAGTGCAGTCTGAATGGCGTACTTTATGAGCACATCTACATTAGAATATCAAGTATTTTTTAAGGTGAATTACGCCTACGCAGACTTAAGATATAGCCAATCGGTGAGCACGTTAGGAATGCTGACGGTTGCAGCCATATAGGATTTGACTGCTAAGGATGTTAAATATAGAGTCGGTCCCATCTTGTCATAAGACTACAGTTTATAACTAGTTGAACAAATTTGAAACCTGTAGCGGATTTGCTACCAAACTAAGCCTGAATGTACTCAGAAACCTCAGTGACAGAATCTCCTGGTTATTAGTTCCCACTAAAGTAGCTACGCTACTACAAAGTCAAGAAAGAGGCGAAGTGGTAGAAGAGACGTTTATTCGCCGCGACAAGATAGCGGAGTGCGTATTGTATAGGAAACCTAATCTGTATGTATGACGTGGAAGTTAGTAATTATATACACTTTATGATACGATGACCTCATATAACTTGGATCATTGATTGGTCGGAACATCGTGTACTGGGATTGACCTTGATTGACCATAGTTGGTATTGGTCATCGATTCTGCATTGGGATTGACCTTGAATGATCGTAGTTGGTGTTGATCATCGATTCTGAATTAGTCATGTTGAAGTTGTGTCCCCACAAACCATATTATTTTTTACTCATGAAAATTGTTTCAGATCTACCTAAATTTACAACTTGTTAGATAATATTTAAAATGACAGGAGCCATGCTGTGGACATCACTGGAAAACCAACGGAACTTATGTAAGTAGATCATCAATGAATCGGATCTAATACTACTGCAAACAATATTATATTAATGGCAAACAAATTTTTGATTTCTGTTAATTACGTGTTAAATTTATGATGGAAATTTATTATAAGCACGTTGTGTTCGTTATCATATAATGCGCATTGATGTAAAATAAAGTTATCTAAATATTTATAAGAAATTGATTGGAATATCAACATTAATATAAATAAGGTGTCAAGGTCAAAAATTTTTAGAAAATGGAAAAAGTCGAAATAGAGTATGTATTATCAATACTGAGGTACAATTTCTCTCAAGGTCAGCGGATAAATGTTGGGGGTTACAATTTTTTGTTTTCAAGAGAACAAGCACCAGAGAAGAACATTGGGAAACTACTAGAATGCCAATTTGTGTTCTACTTAGCAACAATTCATATCAATTTCTCAAGACCATTTGCAAAAATACACGCATTATGCCAACAAAACGTATAGTTATAAATGGTAAAATGAAGCGAGTACACTTGGTTAAGTTGCTATAGATTCCTCTAGTTTTAAGTCTACTCTACTAAGGCAAAATTGGAAGAAACTTTCCTCCCTACCTTATGAAGTTTGAAAATGAGGCATTCATACCCCTTCAGCTAATATAACTTCTAAATGATTAACGATACTATTAAATAAACTACAGCCAAACTTATGTATTTGCACGTTAGTTATCATTAAATTCACTGGTGTTTCAAATTGCGTCACAGTTCCATGAGTAATGGCGTAAATGCATATTCACTCAGTTAGATAATAAACAATTGATATCTATTAACATATTTCTGTGATCGGAACTCATAAACAATGGCAAACAAAAATTTGTTGGATATTCACCTAATACCTCTACAAATGTACCCACTTGGAATAAAATAACGACAGTTGTTTGAACTTTTCACAAGGCAAATCTTAATGGATTTATGCATAAAGTGATATAACATTATAAAACCCAAAAAAATTGTAACTTTATGCTACGAGGAAATTATAGTGTGCACATTAAGCGTTTTTTTTTTCAAACTTTATAAGGTAGGGGGAAGGCGTGTACTTTAGAAGGTCCTTATGACATTAGTAACCTTACTCATATCTCTATATATGTAAACCATAGTAAAATCACGCTTTGAAAATATGAAGCACTGCTGTCTAACTCTAATACTCTAAAGGTGGAAAGAGTCTGTTGAGACGTTATCATCGTCGTTTTGTACATTTCTCATTCAATTATTTGATTGCTTCATTTATTCCACTTCAAGGTCATATTTGCAGAGACATTTTTTAGGGGAGGAAAGTTTCTTCCAATTTTGCCTTAGCAGAGTAGACTTGAAACTAGAGAAATATATAGCAACTTAACCAAGTGTACTCGCTTCATTTTACCATTTATAACTATACGTTTTGTTGGCATAATGCGTGTACTTTTGCAAATGGTCTTGAGAAATTGATATGAATTGTTGCTAAGTAGAACACAAATTGGCATTCTAGTAGTTTCCCAATGTTCTTCTCTGGTGCTTGTTCTCTTGAAAACAAAAAATTGTAACCCCCAACATTTATCCGCTGACCTTGAGAGAAATTGTACCTCAACTTTGCTTTCGCCGTTTTCTAAAAGAGAGCGGTAGTAGGTAAAGTATATCAATCACAGATGTCGAACACTTTACTTTGACATTGTGTTCGCATAACCCTACTTCAATATAACTTAATTTGTGTTTCCATAATAATACAAATTTTAATTAAATATGTCCGAATTTATACCGGATTCTCGTCATTTGCAGGAAGGAAGTATTGCTACTTAATTTCAATATGAAAAAATCTGCGACTGGGGCTAAGGATTATGTCACATACTTATGGCAAAACGGCTATTAATGACAGAGCGCGTCGGCGGGAATGGTTTCAATCTTTTTAAGAGACTTGATTTTGTGGCCGATGTTTGCTGGCATTGTGGTGGTGCGATTCTGTGTTAAGACTCGTGTCGAATTCAAGAAGAAGTATTAGAACCATTGGGTGGGCATCGGGGAGGAAACAATTTCAAAACGCCTGAAACAGTTGGGAATGATTGAGAAAGAAAGATATTGGGTAAACCCACGAGCTGAAGCAGGGAGATGAGATGCGGAGATACGTTTGTTTGTTTGTAAACAGCTGCTGGAAAAGCAAACACTAAAGGGATTTCTCCAGCATATTGTTACTGGGGACAAAAGATGAGTACATTACAATAGGCACAAGCGAAGCAGAACATATTGGGGTTTATCCATGTGCAATATCGAAGTTTTTCTCTGACTCAAGTTATGTCGCATTTTCTCATGTTTAGTGTTTTTTTTTTGATGTTGTCCTATAAATTAAGCTTGAAGTTTAAATTGTATTTAAAACACTGACCATCGTCTCTGTAACGTGTCTCATCTCAGAATCTTGAAGTGTAATTTGTGCCTTTTATAACTTGATGGCTGCCAGCTAGTGACCTCTGAACTACCAAAGCGTCTGATTATCAGTCATTGTTAACGTGATTTTACATGTCTTAATCATGCTTACAACTAAGAAGCCAAATCTGCGAGCAGCCCTTTGCTAAATCTTCTGGAATTCTCATTTTATAGCTCAAATTATCAAAGCCTCTTCATTCATCTAGTATTTTGGACCCAAGTTGAATCTTCTCCACTCATTGTCTATCTCAAATATCGGAGTTTAATTTTCATGAGTGGTTGTCTGGAGGGTGATGAATGTCTGTCTATGATGATTAATGCTTATCGACTGAGTAGTTTAATTAAATTTTCCTCATAAATTGTGAGAAGTCAAAATAACCTTATACAGTAATGAGCAGCTTAAAGTATCAGCGTGGTAGAAATTGCATTGGAGAAAATGTTGTGTTGATGGAACTCCGGAAGGTTGACCTGTTGGCTGGTACGCAGTCTAAATTCTGCAGCCGCTTCGAGTCTAGACCAGTCTGCCATGTTGAAGAGTGCTGCTGTCCACTACTTTTCCTTTGTTAAGGCTTTAAGTTCGTGGCTTCTTAGAATCTTGAAGTCTCTCACGATTCACTATTCACTTTCGATATCCATGAAGGTGGCTTGACACTGCTTTGCGAATACTTGGTGAAAGATATGGAAATTTTACGCAATCGTATCAGGGTAGTCGTAGTGACCTCAGATGTTACGCCAATCAAGGAAAGCTCTGAAAGCCCTTCAATGATGCCGTCGTCGTCAAGAGCACTTCCGCAGCTACTTCAAAGTCGACAAACGGTGCCTCTTCAGTGTTTCAATGCGAAGATGAAACTATCGTCATGACTACTACCTCCTTGTGGCAATATCTTATCATGGTTATGGCAATGTGCATGATATATATATATATATGTTGATCCTTGCTTTAGGATCCTACATTTTTGTATTGCCGATTTTGTTTTTTCTCCTTTCCATCGAGATGCTATGACTGTTAGATTCTCCGATGTAAGTACAAATACTTCTACTCTCAATTTGTGAGTTATTTGTTAGTTATTTGAGGACTATTGGCGTAGTCGTTTGCATACACATCCAAAAGAGTACAATAATGATTGACACCCATCTACTAAATGATCGCGCTGGTTCAAATCTAGCAATGCAAGTGTTTAATGGAGTGGAAAATCTGAGGTTATAATCAAAGATATAACGTAAATCTGAGGAACATCGACAAGCAGCCTAATTAAGTCCTAAGGTCACCACTCGCCAATAATCGATTATGGGTATGACCTACATGCACTAATTGCGTTAAGTTGTGTCATGATAGTCCACATTGACAATCAAAATAAGGAAACTAGGTACGCTTCTCAGTTTGCCTACAGCACTGTGAAAAAGGTTCCAGCAGGACCTGAAGAAATGCAAAGGAGACTACTAGGCTCCTGTGGCTGGAAGGAAGCGACATATAACAGGCCATCGGATGGAGGAGACATTCTATTCTACAGACTAGAATCATGACTAACCATTTCCCACAAGACTGCAGTGATTCCTTCTTGTCTCCATGACTCTAACCCCTTTCTGCTATGTTGCAGACGAAGTTAGCGAATCTTCTTTTCTTTAACCGCCTCGCTTCATATATAAGTACGCCCGAAATCATATCTTCAAGCGCGTCTTTGAACAAGTTAGGCAAGGAGAGTGACTTTGTAACTTCCAGAAATTAACTCGTCAACCTGTTCCTTCCATTGGCGGACGTCGTATTCCAGGTGCTAAAGGTGTTGGAGGAGATGTGAAGAGCGTTTCCCTCATTCCTGCCTTAACACCAATGGACTCCTCTCTTATTCGGAATATGGACAGTCATTTGGTTGGCGGACAACGGTCTAAAGTCTCGCTTTTTGTGTTCTACGTGAAGGATGGGCAAACTTCACTAACGGATGTTATTGTTAATATGGTAAGTGGAGGCAACTATCTTATTCTCAACTTTGGTCTTGTTTGAAAAAAGAGTGCTCCAATCTGATGTCCTTGTATTTAATTCAGAGTAAGAAACGCATCCGGTTGACAGGATTTCAGATATTTTTATACAGATTATGACGCTTTAGAAAAGTTGTTTCTGCATTGAAGATGTCGAAAAGCCTAAGCTACTGAGAGTGCAATGCTGTTTAGAACTTCAAATTTCCTTCAAGTTCGTTTGCTCAGAAAGTACCCAAAAACCAATGAAATTTGTTTTTTTTTGTCATCAATTGATATAACTTCAAAAAATCCAAATTTTAATTATCGCATCGTTGTAAAAATAGTATCTACCTGCTATCACTGGGAAGTCCACAGTATTCAATTTTTTCTCACATTCACTAATTGAGGTCATTATCGATCAGTACCTTAGACTATAGTTATTTTCAGAATTCCTAGGCTGTAGTATACTACCCATCTATTTTCTTCGAATTCTATAGACTACCACACCTGTTAATTAGTCCTTACTAAAAACCCCAATAGCGTTGTGTAGTGTTTCGCTCAAAGGTAGTGTCACTATCACCACTGGAAGTATGCATCTTCACTGGAACTAACCAGTTTTAATTTTAACTTAGTTCTCTGGAGTTTGAACGATGATTTTATCGAGCCCTACAGCCAGCTGTTTAAATCAATTGGGAAGCATCAAACCGACAAGGGTCGCGTCTTATTCACTTTCCAGAAATATGTCTGTTTATTTCATCTCTTAAGAGATCAAAACAAGTGTATTTAATGGATTGGAGACATTCATTCTCTGTTTGTGTGAGGTTCTATAATGAATGAGTAATCTTTCAAAATGGATCTAGTTGCAGACTTTGGTTTTGTGTATCTGATTTCTAATTCCCTTGATTGTTAGGCACTATTGATTATGGTGCCCTTATTCTTGCCGCCCTCACATCCTTGACATTCTATAGACTTCTCACGACTTATCATATCCTTTTATATGGCTAATGCTAGCTCTCTGCTAACCCCCTTGAAAGCTCCAAACACAATTGCCTTATTTGTCTCCACCGTCCCCCCCCCCCTACCCTCCCCTCACTTTAACGTAGGTAAATAAGTTCTTTATTCTTCCACTTTCTTAAAAAATGTACTAAACGCGTCGATTTGATATGGTCCTCAATCATTCACGAATTTGGTTGTATTTAGAATACATTTATCTTTCAGAATGCCTAGTCAGATACTTCCAAAGACTTTGTGTCCTTCGTGTGCCCAATGGGATGGCAAGTGGAGATAAAACACCATTTGGGTTGGTGTGGGCCCCTTCGGGAACTCCCCACTCCCACAATCATTGCTAATACATATTTCTCGGGCTTTGATAAGCGACGAAAGTTTCCCAGTGCCCCAGAGTTCATACGATCTGCTCCTGATGGTGTCGAAAATGTTTTCTACTGGGCCGATACTTCTACGGAGATGGTCACTTTATGTCCTTCAAAAAACACAATGGTGGAGAAAAGTGAGCTTTTGGTCATTGTGGTTATATTTGGTCAGTATTTTTAATTAAGGAATACTTATATTCGTTTTTCTGTATGATTTAATTGTTTGCCAAATTATTTTTAATGCATCATTTGTTTGGAAATATGTATTTCGACATTCCACAAGGTACATTAACGATATTCTAAAGTGTGATTTCCCAAAATATACATTTTTCATATCTCTCCATTAATATTTTTAACCAGAATGTGATTATTTGGGAAAATGTTGCCCATGGAAATTATGCCGCTATTTATAGAAGCAGTCGTTAACTTTAGTTCACTGGTGCCCTCTGTAGTTACGAATCAAATCAGTATAAATTTCACACAACTTAGGAGTGTTTATTATTAGCGATCAACGTCTGCGAATTTTGGTGGATTTTCTAAGTTTCTTTGTTTTATTTTAAATGTCTGTGAAAGTGACATCAGCTTCAGAAGGAGCGCGTGTGTCTGTGAAGTCTTAGGTCACGGGATCGCAACGCACACTCAGTGCTGTGGATAAACGACCACACTGCTTGATTCCATCCAGTAAGGAAGTTAAGTCGTCAAATATTTTAGTACTTCGCGTTGTTCATATCCTTCTGATATTACTGCCGCAGTAGTATGATGGAGCATCGGGATTCCTTCACATTACTTGGTACAAAATCTATTTTAGATATTGCAAACACCAACCTCTAATTTAATACTTTATTCTACTTCCCTCACTTCCATATTTTGTGCACATTCAGATCTTTTCATAAAGATTTATTCGATCATCATAATTCTTTAATAGTTTTGCCTCAAAGGCTTATTTAAGCAGATTTGTATGCTAGTTTCATACATACAGCGCATAGGTGCCGAGGATTTGACGCATTTGTAAGAGAAGATTTACTGTCCTCAATGCTAATCTTGAGATAAAATGACTAACTTGATTTTGCAATACATTCTTTTTCGAACGCCCAGAAGATAAGTGTACATCTGGCGACTTTCGAGCTGCAGTGTTGTGATTAGTATCCTGAGATGATGATGCTCTCTGGTCCCCTAACTGGGCGGGCGAATTCGACCTTGGCTTCTCTGCGATGAATCCGCTTCAGTCTTCTCTGATCTCCGTATTCGAGTGCAGTCTGATTGTATTAATTCTCAGCCGATTGCAAACATTAGACTCTTGCGTATTGACAACCTCTGTCCAAAGGAGATCGGTCATGAAGCAGGTCTGTTGACTACAGGTCTTCTAATCTGTGCTCCACTACTCGGTTCAATGATTAGATCCACTCTGACTTCTACACTTCATCGACTTGCCTCGGACCCAGAT
This sequence comes from Hymenolepis microstoma, assembly GCA_000469805.3. Classification (NCBI taxonomy): domain Eukaryota; kingdom Metazoa; phylum Platyhelminthes; class Cestoda; order Cyclophyllidea; family Hymenolepididae; genus Hymenolepis; species Hymenolepis microstoma. The sequence continues at coordinate 38,757,700 of LR215989.1, read as the reverse complement.
CCTCCTCTTGTAACTGTTGAGGAAGGCAGGGCAGTTCCAAGGAGACATCGACTGTCGATGGCGTCTGCAATGGTGTCTGCAGGTGGTGGTGAGAAGGGTAAACATTCGGCTTCAGCCATTGAGCTCTTCCTCTAGTCTGTTGAAGGGTGCAACTAATTGTGACATGGAATCTCCCACCATTACTGAACAATTAAGATAAAAATTTCCCTGCATATGCGACACTTCTGTTTTTGTCTTTTACTATTTCTTCAATTTGCCTTATTGTAAAATTATGTTGATGATTATTTGTGTTTATATTGACTTTGAGTGAATGATAAATTGTAAATTCGCCTATTTGTTCGTAGACTTGCTCACTTTATATCGGTAAATGTACATTTTGTTGCTGCAAAATGTATTGTCGTCAAATGTCAATCGCATTCACCACTTTATGTTAAAACACAGTGCAATCTGAATGGCGTACTTTATGAACACATCTACATTAGAATATCAAATACCTTTTAAGGAGAATTACGCCTACGCAGACTTAAGATATAGCCAATCGGTGAGCACGTTAGTGATGCTGTGGGTTGCAGCCACATAGGATTCGATTGCTAAGGATGTTAAATATAGAATCGGTCCCATCTTGCCATAAGACTGCAGTTTATAACTAGTTGAATAAATTTACAACCATATTACATTTTACTCGTGAAAATTGTTTCAGGTCTACATAAATTTACTTGTTATATAATATTTAAAATGACAGGAACCATGCTGTGGTTATCACTGGGAAACCAACGCAACTTATGTAATTATAACATCAAGGAATCCGATCTTATACTACTTTAAACGATATTTCATTAATGGCAATCAAACCGATATTGGAAAACAAATTTTTGATTTCCGTTAATTACGTGTTAAATTTATGATGGAAATTTATTATAAGCACGTTGTGTTCGTTATCACATAACGAACATTTTGGGGGCAATTTACCTCAGTACAAAGATCAGACATCTTAAATTCGGAAAATGGTAGCTGTTATTTCGGTGATATTAGAAATGAATTAATGAAAATCACTCGGATGTGCAAGTTGCTTTGAAATGTAAGTTTGACGATAAATCGAAATCACTACAACGTTCCTTCAATAATGTTTTTTTCAATCTTCAATGGAAAATTTACCATTTTAAATTCACAAATTTGGATTAGTGAAGGTGGCACATCATGAAGTTAGTGATTGCAGACATGAAAGAATTTAATCATTGCAGTCTGGATGCACTTGATACATGCTTGTCTCATTTGTCATTATATAGTTTTAGTTAGTAAGAATTTCACTTTCTATTGGAGAGCTCAGTTCAAATACCTCGAACTGATTTATATCTACCTCATGTAATTATTTTTATAAAGGCAGAAAATGTTCTCATAAAGAATTCATCAACTTGAAGACTAGGAGACAACAGCAACACAACAACTTCCAAAGAACAGTTTTAATAATAAGTTAGAAGTTGATGAGCTACGAGTTATGGAAACACATTAGAAAAGTGATGACAAGTTCACTTTAGGCTGTTGCAAAGCTGTATAAGGAAGTGCTTGTAATGCTTTCCTACTTGTCTGTATTTAAGTGCAATTAAGTGTATGTCGTAATCGCACAGTATCTTCTTTTGTTATTGTAGAGTTTTGGAATTTACTCGATTCCCCGAAATAATTCGGTTCTTGGCAATGTTATGCTATTATTTGCGAATAACGGTAAAATTTTAAATAGGCCAATCACTACCTGAGTTACTTCACAGTCGAATCTTACAAATAGCGTCCAGATTAAATATATGATAAATTGTAAAAGTACATATCGCTCTTTTAAAAAATAATGATCAATCCTTCCCACTTAATTCGATGAGACTACTGCACGGTATTTTGTAAAATTTCTCGCCAAAGCAGTAAGGTTTACATAAATGTATCATTAAATTGAAATCAACTGTAGTCGGCTAGTTGAAGTGAATCCTGTAAGTTGATTGGTCTACAAGATATCCAATTGAAGGCGTGGCAACCGCTAAAGTGCATTGTAGTGTTTTAATGTGTTCTTACACGGTGAAAACTGCCAATTTAAAGCGGCACTTGTCTACTGGCAGCTTATAAGGTGTAGTGGGCTATATTCCTATGATGAAATTATTACCTCATTACCTGACCAATTAAATAGTGCACATAGCGAAGTATTTGAGGAATTATTTGGTGAGTCGTTGCTTGGTCCTTGGTCTGATTTGTGCTAGAGTTTATCTGCTATTTCTATTTAGAAGAGGAAATCAGTGCCAATGGGAGAAAATGCACACACAAATTTCTCTGCTTGCATAAATAAGGAAGATTTTTCCAACATGCATCAACGCGGAGTAGTAGATTAGTAAATGGCAACGTTTTTTCTAACTCATCGTAAACCGTAGAAGTCGGATCTCTTCTTTCCATTTATGCAAAATTTCCTAAGTGATTAAAATTCGGCGAAAACTGCAATTTAAGCAACCTTCAACATTTGACTTAGGGTGCTTTCGACAAACTCTGTGAAGGGAATGGAGAGGAAGGAGAACTTTAGCTCAAACGTAATAATTACTAATTGGTTTAACTTCCTTCAATGGAATTCTACATTTGGCTAATGACTGTGTGTCTGAGAGATCAGATATTGTGAGAATTATTGCTGCAGTGGTGCATGCAACTTCAATAATCGATAACCCAGTTCAAGCGGAATGTAATATGAACCAGACCATTTGAGACCGAGCTGGTTAATAGTGCACATGACTCAATAGCCTATTTTCAACACTTGTTGATAAAAGGCGAATTTTCACTGTGCTAAACAAACGACACGTCACTAGAATGCCGTCTAATTGATTGCAATAACGTGGGATAATTAAATCGATATATATACCATGGAGCCATTACGAGTGGTCTCAAATTCCTGATATCCAATTTGTCGGGAGTCACCAATTTCTGCTCCATGAAGACTGTACCAATTAAGGAATTGTTAAAATTTATGTGAAATTTACTAATTTGCAATAGGTTAAAACCCGTCTGCTAATGTAATTCGTGATGAAATGATGACGAGACCCTTTTTTGCAGGTAGGGAGAGCAGTCGATCGAATAGACTTTTTAAATTTTCACATCTAAATCATTGAAGGTAATGCGATGAAGAAATGGAGGTGTAGATTCATTAGTGGACGAAAATAAGAAACAAGCTAATACCTTATTACTAGTAATTAATGTCACCAACGCCAGATCTATTCATTTCATTCACATAAATACCTACGAGACCAATTTAAGATTTCATCCCTGCATTCGGAATTTGGTAAAATGACGCTCACGGAAACTTTGGAACTCTAACCCAATGGCATACCACAACGTTTGAAAGAAGGCAGCTCTAGCAGCTCACTCTAATGCAAATGTATTAAGAGAGAAATCTTGTATTAGGCAACTTCGCATAAATGCTCGCTGATACCCCTCAAATTAAAAAATGAATGTACTGGAGCATTGCAATTGCCAATTCACTCCACTCCAAAAATATGCAATTTAAAGAATCTCAAATTAAGGCCATACAATTTTATTTAATAAAAACCAAGTTAAATACCATGTGCTTACAAATGATGATTTTAGAATATTCTGAAAAGAGTACAAATTCTTGTAGTTATCAAATGGATTTTACTTATATATATATATATATATATATATATAAAGTGGCATAAACAAGTTAAAGAAGCAACAATTCTTCAGTCAGTGTAGTTCGAATTCCGCTTCCTCTAGGATGTCTGCAAATTCCTCCAAAATGTAAAACCCTGATAATTCTGCTACAGTTAGTATTTTTGAAGTGGATTAGCTACCCTAATAAGCCTCGACTGTGCCCAGAAATCCCTGTGGCAGATCATCTCAGTCGGTAAGGCAATCACGATGATAGGAAGAAGGAAGATGTGCTGCAAGCGGAAGGTATATTGCAGATTATGATATTGGGAAAGACTACTAGTTAGCAAATAATTCTAGCATATTTCGAGTGAACTTTAATAGCAAAATATCTGAGCGGTGCCTGCACGTACGACCGCACACTCCAAGTTTCGGGAGCGAATTTTCTCAAAATTCTAGATTTTAATTCAAGAGTTGTAAGCGAATTTAGAAAATAAACAGCCCATATCTTCAACTGCTCCAACATTGCAAACTAAAGATAAGGTAACTCAAAACCCTTCGATAAAGAAAAAATCCGTTAGTTGTGCATTCATTCTAGAAACCCTTAAATTGGAGAAGTGCGGCTTACTTGGAGAAATTGAGGTCAGACGGGCTTAAATTTCCACATTGTCCTCTTTTCAATTTTCTCTCCTTTTTGATATGGATATTGATCCAATTTCCCACCCATGCATGATTTTCTTTTAAATCGCTTGCTCGAAGCGCGATTCTATTCCAAGGGGTTTTCGACACTTTCATTTTGGACTATACCTAAAGAGAACTAAAAGCGAATTTTTTAATCAAAACTGATTTGTATTATTCCAGATATAGGCCGATTCGATTGGAACAAATTTTATATGGCTGTTGATTTGCATGATAAGTGCGATACTTAACCCAATTTTAGTACTAGCAATAAGGCAACTTAACGTGAATGCCAATCAAAGTCATAAATTATCGAAGAACGTAGGCCCATCCATGAGTCACTGACTTTACTGCTTAGCGATAGATAGCTCCTCGTCCATTCAAATTTGGCCTACCAAAAGTTAGTTGAAACCATCAATAAAATGGTATCTTAAATTTCCGAGAACGGTGATGATATTGTATTTATTAATAAACCTGATATGGTTCAGGAGGACAAAAAGTGTACCGAAGGTCATTGATTCGCCAATTCACTCCACCTCAAAATATGCAATCAAAAGAATCACAAATTCGGTCCATAAAAGTTCATATTATAAACTCCTCGCCATACTAGCTATTGTCTAGTATGGCCTTTAATGGCTCAATGAGGTCGTTTACAATTCTTATCTGGGTGTAAAATATTCTCCACATTTGGTAAGACATTTGTACACTTTCGCTGTCCATTCGAGCTAAACAATACAATACCATTAAACGCATTTTTTATCACTTGGGCATAAACAAGTAAGAGAAGCAATGCAATTTCAAGAATTTCATATTATAGCCATAACAATTACATTTAAAAATACACGTTACTTACGAGCTGAGGAGCTGAATTACTCTGAAACTATATACATGTCCCACGTGTATATACACCTTGTAAAAGCACATATCGCTCTTTTAAAAAATAATGATCAATCCTTCCCACTTAATTCGATGAGACTACTGCACGGTATTTTGTAAAATTTCTCGCCAAAGCAGTAAGGTTTACATAAATGTATCATTAAATTGAAATCAACTGTAGTCGGCTAGTTGAAGTGAATCCTGTAAGTTGATTGGTCTACGAGTTATCCAATTGAAGGCGTGGCAACCGCTAAAGTGCATTGTAGTGTTTTAATGTGTTCTTACACGGTGAAAACTGCCAATTTAAAGCCTTTGCACTAAATCTCCACAAGGTACTTGTGATAATAGAATATGTTAGTTCAAAATGAAACATCTAATTTGTGTAATATACTGCGAGACTCCATTTTCACAAGTGACAGCTGGATTTAACAATGTCGATTTTTCTGCTTTTTGGCCTAACTTACTACGAGCGATTAGCATTACTACTTTAAAGTTTTATACTAGTCACCACAGTTAGTGGTAGGTTAAATGAAACGCATATCCTACTGTAAATGTCGACAAGACATGGCCAATATTGCATATTAAGAAGGGTGTTGGCATTAAAGCATTAATAATAAACCAAGCGAAAAGGAAAGCCACCATTTTGGGTTTTCAGATGCTGGTATTTACAGTTTTGTAACCACTTCTGTTTCTAATTTCCCTATGTTGCCCTGAGTTCAGGCTTGCTTCGCCAATGTCATTCGTGCATTGCCCACTCTCTAAGGAATATGCACGAGAATAAACTCGCCCCATCCATTCACGCCCAGCAAAAACCCTGCCTGTGCTACATGAATAGAGGGTATAAGACTGTTCAATGATTCTAGTTTGAAACCTCTTTGTCTCTTCATTGACAGATAGAGTTTATTTTGTCTATTGACTGACTAACTGAAGGGCTGCATGAGAAATGTGTGTATTGTGTAATGTTAATCATTACTATAACTGAGTGGTGTATTCAAGGAAGAATCAGACTCAATGAATGTACTCGCAGTCCCTTCATGGTGAATCTATTAACTCTGATGTGTTTGACATCCTGTTAACCACGTTTCATTATGACATAAATTACCACTGAATGTAATTGGGTTTCTGCTCACACCCTGGACAAAACTATGAATGGATGATAAGAAAAGGAGAGGCAAATTTAATTGGCGAGGAAAACTTCTGATAGCAGTTATTAAATGACTGATATGAAATTCGATATCTGCCTACATATTATTATTATTGTATCAAATCGCAGGCCTTGCAATAGTTATCATTAGCCCATTAGTTGACTTCTGGCTTCCCAGTATCTCTGGGTTTCTGTCGTTGTCTGTAGGACTAGACACCGCATCAGATGGGTCTTCTTCATTTCCTCCTAAAGGTCACCTAGGGGACATTTTGTTTGAGCGTAACTCCTATTCTGTGAAGACATTTCGCCAGGCAATCGTGTCCGCTACGCAGTCTGAATTCTGCAACAACTTCGAGTCTAGGCCAGTCGGCCATGTTGGAGAGTGCCGCTGTCCACCGCTTCTCCTTTGTTCGGGTTTTAAGTTCTTTGCTTCTTAGAGTCTCGAATTCTCGCCTGATTTAAGTCCTAATTGTGTAGAAAGATATTGGCCGGTCTATAGCTCGCAAAATTGAGGTCCTCTTCTTGTCAAGTTTGTCAGCACGCTCATTGCCTATAATGCCACAATGTCCAGGGATCCACTGAAGAACTACTGTTTTACTTTTTTCTTTGAGTAGTTGATGCGGTTTTTTGCATTCGTGGATCTCAGCTGTTTTGGGTGGTTCTCTGTTTTCAATTGACTGTATTGCTGACTGCGAGTCCGAAAGAATTGCCGCGTTGGTGAGTTAGTATCCCGGCCGCACAATTGGCCTAGTGCTATCTTAATGGCCCCTATTTCACCCTCGAATGCAGATCTATTATGTCGCGTGAGTGTGGGGGTCATGTAACTGTTCTCCTACACCTCCAGCAACAGCAGCTGGCGATGCGTTTGAAACTATCTTCGCCATGTCCTCTTGGCGAATATCAGGAATCGGTAATAAATAGTCGCCATGTTCTCTCAGAGAATTCACAATCTCCAAGTGAGTGACACATACTGAGGTATCCTAAAGGAGTTACTACCGAGGATCTAGTGCTTAGCTTCGGATATTACAATAGCTGTTTTAATAGACAGCGTAGATATGTCATTGCACTCGTTATTAGACTGAAAGAACACCATTGTGCGGCATATTCCATCTCCTCTCATACAATATGTCATTATTCTTTCAAAGTAAAAATAAATGTAGTGTATTTTACTTGCATTTACAAAGTAGGCAGAAAGGAGTACAGTGAATGGATTGCTCAGTTGTGAAAGAGAACATCAAAGCGTTTTTGTGCCAAATATGGAAAATGAATCGATGACAGTTTCTGATAACAAATGGACAAACAAAATGAAAATAAACCATCTATAAAGAATTAAGTTAATTCACCATTTCCTAACTAGGGGTGCAATCGGACAATGCGGTGGGACAACTCATTCTACTTGTTGTTCACAGGAGGCACTAGTGGTTCATTCATCTAGTATTTTGGTACCTATTTCTGCAACCATTCAGTAAATATTTCTCCCCACCAAATTTGCCAAGTTGGCCTCTTTTCCAACAGCTGTTCGTCGTCGTCGTCGTCGTCGTCGATCAATTCCCTAATCCCAGGCTCGAACCCCAGACCATAAGTCAATTTTAACTAAGAGAGAGTGGGAGTTGTACCTACGTCAAATTGCCATAATACACTTCATTAATCTTGCGACAGGAACAAAGAGATCATAGTAGTGAGGTTTGTATCGCTGATCTCTCTCTCTCTCACACCTTACAAACTCAAAAAACAGTCTGTGCTATCGTTATTTATTGCTAAGCATTATAGCACTTTCCTTCCTCTTTACCTGAAGCAAACAGAAAGATTTTTTAAAAATATGTACAAAGTAAACATCAAAAAGAAATATGATTATTTTTGCCCATTTTCTTGAAAATTTCAAATTGTTATTTCTTTGGAACAATTGCTTCTATAACATGACCTCGTGCATTTTATCGAAATGAAATTTTAGCTGGAGTTTGAGTCAATTAAATGAGGATATTTGAAATTTTCCAATACATTTTGCTAGTGCGTGTTTTTTGTGAAGGTAGTAAGAACGCATTTGGAGTTAGTTTGGAGCTTTTGAAGAAGATTATTCATGGCATTTAGTGATTGGGTTTGGTTTATTTTGCATAGTGAGAACATATCGTGTTTTTGCTAGCGTAATTATATCTTACGCTTCCCTACTCCTACTACCTTTAGACGGAGCTTGAAGGAGGATATCAGTTCGAATTTCGCTGAAAGCTTGTCAGTAGAAGGATGTACTTCATCATTTGTTGGTTATTTGACACTTCTTATAATTTTCTTACTTATCAAATATTAGGAGTCAAGGGACCTTGGATCGACATTACTAAGACTATCAAAGTCCAATTAGGTAGTTAGATTACTTGTTGGAATGTAAACTTACATTAGGAAAATTGGCTGACCACCTCAAATTCCCTGACATTATTGATATAACTTACTGATTAGCGTAAATTGTAACATTTGAATCAAGGTATTTTCATTAAATATCCATATTGGATTTTTATTCCCTTTAGGGGAATAACAAAGAACGAAGCAATTAGTTGATTGGAATTGAGCTTTTATCATTCATTTTGGAGAATTTTACAATGCTGTCGTAAAAATTCTTATGTTTTAAAACTTGTCTCTACCAAAATTGTCACAGGTTTTATCTGTCAAATAGCATTCCTTGTTTGTGTTAGGTATGATTAAATGAATTGAATTAGCACTCTTTAGGTGGTTTTGCTCTGATATCTTTGTTTCTGCCTCGCAGATATGCATCTTGACCCCAATGCCACTGGCACAAGGATAGATGTTAATATTCTATATTAATTAGCTGGCTAACTCTCCACCTGTTTTCTAGAGCGCTTCTCTTCAACTTGCTCTTTTATCTCGCTCAAACATCCTATGTGCTCAGAGCTCAGCTGACCCGCACTGCTGGTTTAGTGGTGTTTTCACAAGCTCTTCGCAACTCTCCATCTGGTCGTCATCTCTCTGACTCCCTGCTCAATGGGCTTATCGAGGCATCGCGGTACCTCATCTGTGAATTGCTTGTAGTTTCACGAAATTCCGCAGCAGCCTCAACCCTTTTAGCGCTCTTCAGTCAACTTGTTGACAAGCTGCTCTTTGCACATGGAATGTGGCCGAGAGCTCTCATTAAGGTTTGTAGCATTTTTCTTAGTGGAAGTTTTATGATTCAATCCTCTGCATAAACATCGTACATTCACTTCAGTGAGCAAATAGTTATATGAGGGCAAATTTAGTTCCTGTTAATGAGTATCAAAATTAAACACGGTCCTTTTCACTCAGTAAATATACCATGCAACTATTTTATGGAGACAGATCACTTTGGCGACATTTTCTTTCAGTCACATACGACGCTACTAGCAACATTGGCCAATTGTCAGGTAACTGTGTCTCTAACCTAAGATAAGACTAGCCGAGTTTGAAAGCCTATATAAATTCGTAAGCTATTATTATTATTATTATTATTATTATTATTATATCAAATGGCAGCCTTTGTAATACTTATCATTAGTCCTTTATTTGACTTCTGGCTTCCCAGTATTCGGAATTTCTGCCGTTGTCCGTAAGATTGGACACTCTATCAGATGGGTCTTCTCCACTTCCTCTTGGAGGTCATATAGGGGGCATGTGGGCTGGGCGTACATTTCTATTCTGTGAGGATGTTTCATCAGGCAATCGTGTTCGGTACACAGTCTAAATTCTGCAACAGCTTCGAGTCTAGGCCAGTCGGCTATGTTGAAGAGTGGCGCCGTCCACTGCTTCTCCTTTGTTAGGGCTTTAAGTTCGTCGCTTCTTAGAATCTTGAATTCTCTCACAATTCACAATTCACTTTCGATATCTATGAAGGTGGCTTGACACTGCTTTGCGAATACTTGGTAAAAGATATGGAAATTTTACGCAATCGTATCAAGGTAGCCGTAGTGATCTCAGATGTTACGCCAATCAAGGAAAGCTCTGAAAGCCCTTCAATGATGCCGTCGTCGTCAAGAGCACCTCCGCAGCTACTACAATGTCGACAAACGGTGCCTCTTCAGTGTTTTAATGCAAAGATGATACTATCGTCATGAATACTACCTCCTTGTGGCAATATCTTATCATGGTTATGGCAATGTGCATGATATATATATATATATATATATATGTTGATCCTTGCTTTAGGATCCTACATTTTTTTTGTTTTTGAGTGAATGTGATGTAATTGATTTTTCCATTGAATCTTCTCCAGATTATAAATAATTAATGAAAAATAATTGTTTTTAGTTTTACGTCTGATGATATTTTCTTGTCTGTGATTAATTAACTGCTTGCTTCTTAATGTACCGATGGAAACAGTGAAACATTGAGCGTGTAGCATTCATTAGAACTGCCGATCTTCAAACATTGTTCTGGTGGTGTACTTCTAAGTTGCTTTATTCGGCCTAACATGCCTAAGTGGAAATAAAGAGTGCTTCCCAGAGTACTTTCCCCGTCTCTACTCATTTTGAGCAATCTTGAAATCGTAAGAATTTAAGCATTACAAAGAGCGCTATTTTTGAGGCGAATTTGATGTTTGATACCAATGGTAAATTTTTTATCAGCGATATAACAATTTAACAAGTGAGTTAAGAACGTTGAAAAACAGATTTTAACCTCAATGTATCCTTCAGAAATGCAAAACATGCTCACCGCTATTATAATGTGCGGAACTTAAACTAATTCAAAGCTGCTTTGCAAGAACATTTTCCAATGTCAAAGTGGGGAGTAAATCAATTACCTTATTTAGCGAAATGGTTATACTGTCCATCTCATGTCCGAGATTTCAATTACATTCTGCAAGCTTCTTGACGGTGACGTGAATCATTTATGTGTCAAATATCTCCTTTCTGGAGTTGTAATTCTTGCGCACTTGATCCGATTTGGCAATAAGCCAAATTACCGTTACTCCTACTTGACTCGGCTTTCCTATAGTGTTTAAGGATGATTGAGGGTTATCTTAATTACTGACAATGACTTTAATTAATTTGCGCGTCTTCTACTCCCCAACTTTCTTAAAGCATCGAATGAAGGAATTCATCATTTTTCTAAAACTGATAAGATTCATTACTGTATGAAAGTAGGTTTATGCTTCGAAGTTGCAGTTTCTCCACGCAGAAGGGAAGATTATTGCAGTGAGCACAAAAGTGGTTTAATTTAAAATGTAGTAGGAAAAATAATTTTGAGAAACACTTAGGAGCAGTCGTCAGACTCTACTTAGTTAAAAAGTATAATCGCTATTAGTGACATCACATCACATTGGGAAATAATCAAGAGTACGTGCCCAATGCAGGATATAAGCGAAATAATCAGACTAAATGTATGAAAAATTCAAAACCACCTCAAGATGCACGCGGTCTATAATCCTCCCCAGAATAGACCCAACTTCGATCTTCTTAACATCTCACACAAAACTGTAGTACTTGGAGATTTCAACGCCCATTCCACCAGATGGGGCTATAAGAACAGAAATACAGCTGGGAAGGAAATCGAAGACATACTTAACAGCAGCCCTCTAGAAGTTATTTACAACGATGAGGTTCCTGCGGCTCACCTTCACTACAATGGCATCAGAACAACCCCTAACTTGCTCCTGGTTTCAAGCGATATCAGTGAGCTCACACAACGCAAAATAATCGACAATCCTGGTTCTGGTCACAAACCAGTCATTGCCAGTGTTACCATCAAATCCACCAAATCCGTGACACCCAAAATGCCAACCAAGCTATAGTGGAACTTCCAGAGGGCAGACTGGAAACCGAACTACACGCAAGTCCTATAAACTACAACCACCGTCCTGACAAACTGTGCAAAAGTATCACCAATAATCAAATGTGCGAAGAAATCGATTCTCCGTGGCAAGGTTAAACACTACAGAGTGTTCTAATCTAAAAACCTTGAGGAACTGAAAAGAAAATGAGAAGTCCTTCGCAACACTGCTGGAAAGACTGGACTAACGGATACGACAGTCAGCTGTCCTAAGACAAGCCATCTTACTAGCCAAACGGACTACCTTCAACAGCTTCATTTCAAATACAAACTACCGAAATGATAGCCAATGCACATTCAAATCCCTGGGTAACCTCCTAAACAACAAGGAAAAGCCCAAAAAGGAACCAACACACTTCAACAATAATAATAATATGTAGGCAGATATCGAATTTCATATCAGTCATTTAATAACTGCTATCAGAAGTTTTCCTCGCCAATTAAATTTGCCTCTCCTTTTCTTATCATCCATTCATAGTTTTGTCCAGGGTGTGAGCAGAAACCCAATTACATTCAGTGGTAATTTATGTCATAATGAAACGTGGTTAACAGGATGTCAAACACATCAGAGTTAATAGATTCACCATGAAGGGACTGCGAGTACATTCATTGAGTCTGATTCTTCCTTGAATACACCACTCAGTTATAGTAATGATTAACATTACACAATACACACATTTCTCATGCAGCCCTTCAGTTAGTCAGTCAATAGACAAAATAAACTCTATCTGTCAATGAAGAGACAAAGAGGTTTCAAACTAGAATCATTGAACAGTCTTATACCCTCTATTCATGTAGCACAGGCAGGGTTTTTGCTGGGCGTGAATGGATGGGGCGAGTTTATTCTCGTGCATATTCCTTAGAGAGTGGGCAATGCACGAATGACATTGGCGAAGCAAGCCTGAACTCAGGGCAACATAGGGAAATTAGAAACAGAAGTGGTTACAAAACTGTAAATACCAGCATCTGAAAACCCAAAATGGTGGCTTTCCTTTTCGCTTGGTTTATTATTAATGCTTTAATGCCAACACCCTTCTTAATATGCAATATTGGCCATGTCTTGTCGACATTTACAGTAGGATATGCGTTTCATTTAACCTACCACTAACTGTGGTGACTAGTATAAAACTTTAAAGTAGTAATGCTAATCGCTCGTAGTAAGTTAGGCCAAAAAGCAGAAAAATCGACATTGTTAAATCCAGCTGTCACTTGTGAAAATGGAGTCTCGCAGTATATTACACAAATTAGATGTTTCATTTTGAACTAACATATTCTATTATCACAAGTACCTTGTGGAGATTTAGTGCAAAGGCTTTAAATTGGCAGTTTTCACCGTGTAAGAACACATTAAAACACTACAATGCACTTTAGCGGTTGCCACGCCTTCAATTGGATAACTCGTAGACCAATCAACTTACAGGATTCACTTCAACTAGCCGACTACAGTTGATTTCAATTTAATGATACATTTATGTAAACCTTACTGCTTTGGCGAGAAATTTTACAAAATACCGTGCAGTAGTCTCATCGAATTAAGTGGGAAGGATTGATCATTATTTTTTAAAAGAGCGATATGTGCTTTTACAAGGTGTATATACACGTGGGACATGTATATAGTTTCAGAGTAATTCAGCTCCTCAGCTCGTAAGTAACGTGTATTTTTAAATGTAATTGTTATGGCTATAATATGAAATTCTTGAAATTGCATTGCTTCTCTTACTTGTTTATGCCCAAGTGATAAAAAATGCGTTTAATGGTATTGTATTGTTTAGCTCGAATGGACAGCGAAAGTGTACAAATGTCTTACCAAATGTGGAGAATATTTTACACCCAGATAAGAATTGTAAACGACCTCATTGAGCCATTAAAGGCCATACTAGACAATAGCTAGTATGGCGAGGAGTTTATAATATGAACTTTTATGGACCGAATTTGTGATTCTTTTGATTGCATATTTTGAGGTGGAGTGAATTGGCGAATCAATGACCTTCGGTACACTTTTTGTCCTCCTGAACCATATCAGGTTTATTAATAAATACAATATCATCACCGTTCTCGGAAATTTAAGATACCATTTTATTGATGGTTTCAACTAACTTTTGGTAGGCCAAATTTGAATGGACGAGGAGCTATCTATCGCTAAGCAGTAAAGTCAGTGACTCATGGATGGGCCTACGTTCTTCGATAATTTATGACTTTGATTGGCATTCACGTTAAGTTGCCTTATTGCTAGTACTAAAATTGGGTTAAGTATCGCACTTATCAGGCAAATCAACAGCCATATAAAATTTGTTCCAATCGAATCGGCCTATATCTGGAATAATACAAATCAGTTTTGATTAAAAAATTCGCTTTTAGCTCTCTTTAGGTATAGGATATATGATAATTTCATCCTCACAGCGTCTTTCGAGTCTTTCATCGTTAGTTTCGACCAAGTTACAGTTCCAATATTATCTTTGAAATAACTTTTACATAGCTTTTCCTCTATATTCCATTCTTTTTTCTTTTCTGATGATTAAGAGCACACCCTGAACATTTTTTGAGCACTTTCATTGTTGGTTCAATCTGCCTTTGCGTTTATTAACAGGGTGGAAAGTTTGATCATCCGAATCGGCTCTTCTACTCTGTGGCAGCCACGTGGTCTGGATGTCTAGAAATTAGTACCAACGTGAAAGAACACATTCCTGAATTCCTCTACCTTCCTGAGATGTTTGAGAACACTAATGGATATGATTTTGGGACCTTGGACGATGGCACGAAGTTGGGAGATGTTGAATTACCCCCTTGGGCTACTAGTCCCGAGGAATTTGTTCGAATTCATCGACAGGTTCGTTATTCTCTGCTTTCTTTACTTACAACATCCTTCCATGACTTGGTATATTAGAAATCTCTCGTTTCAGGCTCTGGAATCGGATCTAGTTTCGTGCCAACTTCACCATTGGATTGTCTTGATTTTCGGCTACAAACAAAGAGGACCCGAAGCCGTGAAAGCAGTTAATACCTTTCACTATCTCACTTATGAGGGCAGTGTAAACGTTCTGAAACGGGAAGCCCCTTCAGAAAATCGCTGTTTGATTTCACTTGATGAGGATTTGAAGCCATAATAGACTTACCTCATCGCTAACATTTTGCCAATCGATTGTCAGTGTGTGTGTAGTTTAGATTCTTATTGCCTTCCGATTGCTTAGTAAATACCTCCAATTAAGCCAAAATATGGATTTGTGTCTTGAATTTCATCGATTAATTTGTTTCGATTACATATTTTAGAGGCCACTCGTCACAATAGCAAGTTTATTCTTCATATTTAAGTCATACAAGGCTGTTGATATCATTAGAATGACACAACTTTTTGTAGGTTCAAAGATAACTTCTCCCATTGCGAAATCTCAAAATGTGGAATCGACGGAAGCTTCGCTGGAGATGGATGCTGGAACGTCTTCAGGACAACCTATACTGCAACCTTCTGCACCATCATCGAACTTTCTAACCTCAGCCACCCTTCCATTTAGTCTTCCAGAGAGTCATTCTATGCCTCTACTCACCCTTGATTCAAACCCTCTTGGTAAGTTACAAATAGAGACATAAATGGAATTTTAAATTTCTAAGTGTCACTAACTCATGAGGAAGAATTCGATTCCCCCGTTAAATGTTACCGTTAAAAGTGGACGAAATTTTACTCCATCGTATCTCATTCTAGCGTCAAACGTTATTGGAAATAGATGGTACATGGGAGAGAATATGGACCCCTCAGTGCGTTTGAGCGCGAACAATTTCGTGGTTACTGCTGACGGGAGAGCAATTGTCACCTGTGGATACTGTGATTACTCGTTTCGTATATTCGCCGTCAGCTCTGGTTTGTCCAACGTCCTTTTATAGAATCTTTCATTGTTTCTTCATCTCTGGAGTCTTTTCAATTGACCCATTTATGTCCTCATATGCAGGTCAGTGCATGCAGAGTGTGATTGGAGGTCATCAGGATGTGGTGACGTGTCTGGGCCACTCAGAGTCCAATGCGACTGGTCACTGCTATCTGGCCTCAGGAGGACGAGATGGTCATGTCTGTTTGTGGATCCTGAATATCAAAACTCTCGCCCTCTTTCCTGAATCGCGTAAGTCAATATATCGCCTGCCAGATTCCTTCAAACAAATTGATGCATTGTTAAAATTCAATGCATATTAGAAAGGACATTTAAATTAATTTCTTGATTAACGATCGATAAATATTATCTTCATCCGGAGCTGTGCCGATGCC
This sequence comes from Hymenolepis microstoma, assembly GCA_000469805.3. NCBI lineage: Eukaryota > Metazoa > Platyhelminthes > Cestoda > Cyclophyllidea > Hymenolepididae > Hymenolepis > Hymenolepis microstoma. The sequence goes on along the minus strand of LR215989.1, from coordinate 38,741,339 downwards.
TCACGTGACTCCATTCGGCCACCGAAATTTCCTCCAGTGCATCGCTGTGTCAACAGAACTCGGTCTCGTCTTCAGTGGGTCTGAAGGTTTGTTTCTACGGCTATGATTTTTTTCTGAATAGATGCAGTAATTCTCAAGTAGTCATTAATATTTGCTATCCTCAGGGGGAGTATGCCTTCTCCACACTACTCAATGCGAGTTGCTGCGTCGCTTTGAGGTCCCACAGACGACTGCAGACCGTCTTCAGCCATGTGGCGTCTTTAATGGAGTCTCAGCAGCGGTCTTTGCAGCTGGCTTCGGAGGTTCGCCAATGCGTGTGCTCGCTTCTCGTCACGGCTACGTAATCTTCTAACTTTGAGCAGCGAAAATCGCTGTCTTCATACCCAATACACGTCTTGTTGCTGTCACCGCTCTCCATTGACAGGTGATCCTTCTCATTTAAATCATCTCATTTCATTGGGTTGAAGTTACGCTTAAAATCTGATGCTTCGCTAGTTTACCTTCCATTTAGAGGTTTCGAGTCGAATTATCTCGACAAAAATGACCAATTCAAATAGGCTTTTAGTAAGGCTTGATTCAATGTCTTTGTCACAATTTACTGTTGCAAAATATCAAATTCGAAGTAGTAGTAACTCGTAAAATTCAGAACTAAATTGACTTTCAATAACGATACAGTATCACTGTGTTTGTTATCAAAATTATATTTCTCCTGTCACTGCTCCAGAAATTGGGATTGGAATATTATGAAATTAGAATAGTTTCCATTTTATTTACTCTTCTCATTTAGAAATACTTTCGCTTCGTCTTTTCCATTCTTCAGAGAGATATCATGTTTCTTTGGGCGTTTTGTCTGTTTTAAGAATTGGAGATTAGATGCCTCAAAATCAGTCTTTTCGAGAGTTCTTCTCTCATGGTTGTCATATTGATCTAGAGGGACCCCCACGAATCTATTGTGCTCGGTACTGGGACATTTGGGTTGCTTAAAGAGATGATCCACAATTTTAGTGCATCTAATCAATTGTGCAAAAGTTGGAGACAATTGGTAATAACAGGCATAATATTTGTAAAGTTGGTACTTTAATTTCTGCCGGTATAAAATGCTCCCTTTAGCCAACGATTCGAATTCATCTTCCTCCCATTGTTTTGTGGGCTTACTTATACGCACCAGTTGCATTGAATGTGTTGGAAGATAAGATCCCATAACTGACTTATAGTTTGTCATTTCTTTCTACAGATTCGGGATGGAAACGATACCAGCGTGAACCAAACACCAGTAAGACAAGCGTCTTTGTCTTCCTCCTCAGACGCCTCTCCTCTAGTCGTATCCACCAATCAGACTCGAGCAACGACCGATTCTTCCACCATAGATGAAGATGGAAGTTACGCCATCACGGCTCTTGCTGTGACGCGTTGTGCCAACTTCATCTGTGTCGATGGTAATGATGGTTTAGTCTCAATCCGTCAGCTCCACTCTCTACGATTGTTGCACACTCTCCCAAGATGTAAAGCTCCTATAACTTTGAAAAATAATCTTTGTTCTCTTTTCTTATTTAACCGCAATTGGCCCACTATTGTTGGGAGTTACAGTGACAGATTTCTCACTATGGATTCACACAGATTGTTCTTTGGTTGCACTATTTATGAATCAAGCACCTATTTTTCATTATTTTTGATTCACATTTTTAATAAAAGTGTCGCTAGATTTGTGAACTACACCTTCCCTCATACCCTTGCACTTGTCATTTGTCTTCTCGTCCTCTTCACTCGCATCTTCAACGTCTCCGATTCCTCCTCTTCGATCCCACCCTCGAACTTTCATTGCAGTTAATTCAAAAAAACTATCTTGCCTAGGCAATTCATCACTCTAATTTGTGGCACTGTCGCTTGCGTTTCTTTAACAGCTAGCCATTCGTCTTAAGTCCTAAATTGATGACCTCGGTCCTTGTAAGTTCCAGCAGCTTTCGACTTTTGGCTGTCTGCGTTGGGAAAAACGTAAATATTCGTTTCAGAAATCATTTTATAACACGGAGAACATCTACTTTTTTACCATGAAAAATTTTTTAAATAGTTCCGCCTGCTATATGAAAAGCTATAAACCATTATTCAAATTTATAAAAATTAAGCTTCTTTTTTAATAAAAGCAATTGTACGCAAATAATAGCGATTATGATTTTCGAAAACTTATTTTTGTAAATCGAATTTCGATTCGTATACACTACAGTCGTTAGATCAATAAAGTTGAATTACTTTTATTGATCAGCAGCGGTCTCTCTTAAATTGTTCAAGTGTCTTGCAATTTCTGCAGTTTATTTCATATAATCACACAAAAAAAGCCGAAGCTCGAGTTCCTAACCGTGAGGAGAGGAGATGACCTATTTGGTAAACATCTATGCCAACTAACAAGTTAATGGATAAAAACTCTTTTCATACCCTCCAACGCTGACGAACATGAAAGTTCTCCCGAATATTTTCACTGACTTGTGCGTAAATGTCGACAACTGAAGCAGCATTCTGAGCTATCCACGGATGTGCTAGAGCTTGAGTACAGCTTGCTCTTTAATGTGGTATCCTTCTGCACAAGACTTCTGTTGAAATCCTTTGCTAAAGTAAAGCAAAATAGGTAAACGGCCTGAAATAATCGTGTGCACGTTACATTGTCTGGGCATTATAGCTATTTCGATTTTCCCAATGTAGAATCATTACTATCTGCCCAGCCTAATGTAACCTGTCATCTATTAACTTTGGACAATAATAAAGTTGGGATGAAATCTTTAGAGCGGTTCTATCACGTTATAAACCCCCAATTTCTTTACCATTTTCGGTTGAAATGGCCACTTATTTTTAAGTACTTTACCTTGCACAGTGGACAATTCATTTTAGATAACTGGAAAGCCCTAAAATTTAAAAACCTACTTTTGGACTTTTAGTCGGAAGTTACATCGCAAAATAATATTGCTTAAAATGGATTCAACTTAGCTAAAGATGAAAAAACCCATTTAAATGTTTACATGGTTAATTCAATCACCTGACTCGGAAATATTATCCGTGTAAGGCGAATCAAATTCGTGATTGACTCGTTGAATCTGACAAAATAATTCTTGATTATTTTTATCATAGAACAAAGGATATCCAGAAAGACCAAAATTCACAAGAAAAACAAAATGTCACATACTTATGGCAAAACGGCTATTAATGGCAGAACGTGTCGGTGGGAATGGTTCCAACATTTTTAAAGAGACTTGATTTTGCGGCCGATGTTTGCTGGCATTGTGGTGGCGCGATTCTGTGTTAAGACTCGTGTCGAATTCAAGAAGAAGTATTATAACCATTGGGTGGGCATCGGGGAGGAAACAATTTCAAAACGCCTGAAACAGTTGGGAATGATTGAGAAAGAAGGATATTGGGTAAACCCACGAGCTGAAGCAGGGAGATGAGATGCGGAGTTACGTTTGTTTGCTTGTAAACAGCTGCTGGAAAAGCAAACACTAAAGGGATTCCTCCAGCATATTGTTACTGGGGACAAAAGGTGAGTACATTACAATAAGCACAAGCGGAGCAGAACATATTGGGGTTTGTCCATGTGCAATTTCGATTTTTTTCTCTGACTCAAGTTATGTCGCATTTTCTCATGTTTGGTGTTTTGTTTTGATGTTGTCCTATAAATTAAGCTTGAAGTTTCAATTGTATTTAAAACATTGACCATCGTCTCTGCAACGTGTCTCATCTCAGAATCTTGAAGTGTAATTTGTGCCTTTTATATCTTGATAGTTGCCAGCTAGTGACCTCTGAACTACCAAAGCGTCTGATTATCAGTCAATGTTAACGTGATTTTACATGCATTAATCATGCCTACAACTAAGAAGTCAAATCTGTGAGTATCCCTTTGCTAAATCTTCTGGAATTCTCATCTTACGCTGACGACTCTCGCAAACTTAGCTGTAATCAGAATCTTCACTCATTTTCTTTTCACAAGGAACCACATAGTTTCGATTTTTTAAAGTGAATTGTTCAATAGCCTTCAAACACATAGAACCAGCATGAACTACAAAATTAAGCCCTAGGCCAAATCTTGGTTGTAATCTTGGTAGCCCATATAGTCACGCACATGTGCAAATTGTCTCTTATAGTTTCCTCAGGTATAAATTGCCTCAAGATTGTTAATACAACATCCATAGTTACGAGAACAAGAGGGCATTGTGAGGAGAGAATATTACAGTAAAAGTGCTTGGTAATTGAGTAGAGTTAATGACGTTTTGCAGTAGTATTGTTTTCTGTTTTGCGAGTGGTCACTAGATTGATGTCGGCATTTGCTCGGTATTCTAGCGTGTGCGAGATTCCATTGGTCAGCCTAGGTGTCATTATACACACTAACATTACCTAAACTTCAAATGTTTGATAGTAGGAATTGGAAGCACGCAATCATTATTTGCCATGGAGTACTTGTTTATCAATCATGGATAACAAGTAGGCTTCATAGTATTATATTCCTTTTAGCTCTTATGATTTTACACTTTTTAAGAAGAACTATTTACAAATTCTTTTTGAATTTTACCAGCTGGCATTGCCACTGGTGGCATAGATGATAGGTAAGTCAGTTTGAAAAAGAATCTGAGGGTGCACCAAATGGATGATTCTGATGTGAACCTGTGTCAATGAGATAAATGTGGAGCTCAATTCTTGTCAATAGTGTGACTGAATACGCACAGACGAACGCACTTTGGTGGAAAACGATTCTGTTACGACGTATGTGGAAATACTTATTCGAAGAAAAACAATTTGAATGTACATAAACGAAAACATATTGGTGAGAGACCATTCAGATAAGAAGAGTGCGGCATGGGTTTTGTGGCAAAAATGACTTGTCACTTACGTACGCATTCTGGAGAAAAAATATACGGTGTTCACGTCTTCGCTATTTAGAGTGAAGGAATCTTGCACGATGCCACCCATTTCAGGACCATTGTGTCTGACAATGTTACTTGAGCATTTTCAAAATTTAAAGGATCCAAATCAGCAAATCACTTTCAACATGTTTAACCGGCGCATTAAAAATAGTAAAATATCCTTCTGGGTCAATATTAGCAAAAATAACCCATATTGACGGTGTTGCATTTTTTTAATTAGATTGTTTCATTTAAAAATATACCACCTCACATACCATAATGATTAAAAATGAAATATGATATATTTTCGAATTGAAATCAAAATAAGCAAATCATCGAAGGCAAAAAGGTCTTGCCTGAGCAAGTTCATTCAAAATATCCACTTATATGCGCTCTTGGATATATTCTCCATATAGATAATTGCGTGTAGTAAAAGTACATGTCTTCATACTTCCAATTCCTACTATCAAACATTTGAACAAAAGACGCTTCCTAAAATTCTGCCTTCATTTCGTACAAATCCTCGAACCGGCCCCTCCTCCCAACCCCTATCTATCGTCACAATTTCTTGACTTCGGACCCCCTTCAGAGTAAAAATTTATGAAAGTCCGTTTTTTGACTTCTCACTTGACAATCTTTAATGTCATATATTCAGCTCTCATTCCACATCTCATTAAATTCTGTAATTACGTTGAGTTCAATGGATATGATGCCTTTTTTCTTAATCAGCTTTCCTTCAAAATAGTTCATTGTAACTAGGCAAATACATTTAAAACGGAAATAATATATTGCATACACTTACAAGCATACACGCCGTATTTTTGTGCAAGAGTAGTTAACTTTGTTGCGGGTTTGATTTATATGTCTTGAAAAATCGCGAGAATTATGGTGGACTTCTTTTCTTGCTATTACTCCTTCACTTTTTTCCTAACCTATTTTTTCACGTGATAAGCTTGAAGCTGCTCAGCAAGCAACTCCAGTGAATGAGCGAAACAAATAATAATGATTAAATGAATGCAGTATTCTCAAGCTTTCTTGGAGAATTCCATTGGCGCCTCATTTCATAGGCAATCTGGTGAAGATAAAGGCTCATAATAGCCGGCAATTGTATGTCGACAGGGTCTGAGAATGGGCATACACCCTTACATGACAAATTATTTATTAGTCAACCGTAGATTTTTGTCACTCTTACAATTTACAAGACTTAACAGTTATAATTGCATCTGTCTATTGCTCATACTTATAAATTTGAATATCTCCAACCTCTAAGTTTGCTTTTAAGGGAATTGCTTCAACTTGAAGTCATCAAATCATACATTTTGATGGAGATGGAATAATGGTAAACGCTTACAGCATGCTGCAAATTAGATTTGGATGAAAACATGACAATCCTACCTACTGCAATGACCGTTTATAAGAATTGAACAGTTTCCTACTTTATTTTGATACTAATTCTCGTTTTCATTCTAGAGATTTCCAAATTTTACCCAGTTCAATTAATGGAGTGCTTCCTTTAAGGCCCCATCTGTTGGAAGGTTATGAATGATTAATACAATCTTTATTTCAAACACACCTGCAGTGTATTGGAATTGAGCATTGAGAAGCTGCGTATTAATGAAGAGAAGGGAAAATAATCAATAGCAAAAGATATAGTGGAATTCCACTGCCCTTTCTCGGACTCTTCGCTTAAAGTTTCGAAATAAAATAAAAGTTACGTGATGATTTTGTAAGCTGAAACAGAGCACAAATCCTACAACATGAGATCGACACTTGATACCGATCAAAGACATATTATGGGGGAACCACTAAAAACTAGGACCCACAAATCAAATCAAATCATTAACTCAGAGATAATAACGAGTAAATCAATTTGAACAAAGAAGGTTTTGACAATCTTCGCTTTGATTGAAGGTGTGAGACGTGTCATCGCATGAGCGCACAGCGTGGCTTGAGGGTGCGACCATTCAACTTCGCGTACGAATGGAGTGCGAGAGCCAACGGCCAATGGCCAATGGCCAATCAAAGCCCTCGCTTGTTTTACATAATCCGCCATGTTGAATCACTAAGCTTCCTTACTGTTCACACTCCACGCCATGCATGTCTAGGATAAACATGTTTCTCTAATACGTCTGTTTCTTCCGGAGATCTTACCAACTAGGGGAATCTGCCGTAGAGGCTTCTGAGTACAGTCAGGCTCAGTTAGGTAGCTAAACCGTAGCCTGCGTAAATTGTCTGATGCTTGTTAGTTTGCGTTTGAAGTTGCGTTTTATTTGATGTTAACATGCAAACAATAAAACATGCTCGAACATGCACTAAATGACGACTGTATCCTGCTCTCTGTATGTGAATCTACACAATTTCATCCGAAATCCACATTCGTAGGTTATTAATTGCCTTAATGATAGCACATGAAAGCCAAGATGAGACAACAAGTTAGCCGGAATACTAGTGAAGGTGAATCATAGATACGGTTGCTTAAATATTGATTTTATTGATATATTGATTAGCTCGATACAACACTGCACGCATTAATATTTCAGTCTTTTTTCCCTAATTTATTGAATTAGTGAATTGGCATGTTGACATGAGATTTCTTATTTAGCGGCCTCAAATTCCTTAGAAGAAATCACATGCTAGTACACCCTCTAATCAGCTGAGATAATGACTATGAAAAAGTACATTCACCCTACGTGAGAGCCAAATGAACAGATATCTTAAGGTTCTGTCATTTACGTTATCTGCAAGTGCGAAATTCACACAAGCGTCGCTTGTTAAAACACAGCCTCAATAAATGTCAGAATGCTCTCTCTTCTTTTTAAATACTATAGGTACTACCGCTGAGGACTCGAACAGGTAATGGAGGTGATAGTAACGTCCCAGTTTTATCAATTGTTCTCCAATCCATTTTACCTGGTTCGTTTATTCCAAGTCATAAGCACACTCCGCCGAGTGTATCACAGCTGGTTGGATGCACGCACCGTCAATGACCTTGATGCAACCGTGGCTAGGACAACGCAGACATGTGCACACGCTTTTCCCCTCGGCCAAGCAGTGGAGATAAAGGCTCACACAAAACGCGCTACTCGCACTCCTAGCATTGTGCCAATTGGTTGTTGTGCCAGACCAATGTCCACGCGAAGTGAGAGCGAGCAGAGCACAGAGACCTACTCACTCAGTGGAGGGTGTCAGTGTATTATTCCTATTCAGTCCTTACTATCTCGAATTTCCCTTTTAACCTCACTACTACTTACACATCCGCTTTTACTAAACACGCGTACTAAGCATACGTACGCACTCACGCGCGAATCCATGTAATACCTTCTCTATGTGCAGGCTTCGACTTGTGTGGAGAATACCATATATATGTTTGTACATATACCAATCGGCACCACACATAATCTCACACGCCCCTCTATATGTCTAATTGACGTGCAGTTTCTTTGTCAAAAGCTTGAAGGTGAACATACGTACGAAACCACTGCTAGAACAACCGAACACCACCATAGAGTACGCAGCACGCATTCGTTTAGAATGAGAGCGCAAACAGAACCACAGAGATAGGAGAACGCCGAGTGCGGCGTATTACCTCTCTCGTCGATTCAGGAACACACTTTATTTTTGAATCCTCTGTCACACACGCTCACACATACACACGCCTAAAAGCCCTGGTGTGACATTTTGTGTCTCTGCGATCTCCTAACATACACACGGGATGGCCGTATTGATCACTCCTCTTCTCTAGGAACTACAGGGATAGATCCTCGAGCCCGAACGGGTCTTTTCCTTTGCCCAGGGGCGACTACTGGGTACTCCAATATGAATTCTTCAAACGCTACTGGAACAAATATTCAAGCCACCCCACCGTTGAGTCTCTTCTCTCCAGGTACAGGGTCCATTGAACAGAGTATTCAAATGCAACACGCTTTCATATTTTCGTCCTCTTCCCTCCCTCCCCCCTCCCCTTCCCTCCCCTCCCCTACCCTCCCCTCCCTCCCTCCCTCCTCTTGCCTGTATTTGCCATTTCCCTTCGGTATGCTAAAAAAGTCTTCTCCATTGGTTCGTTTTCGCTTACTCATCAGCTAAGCACCTCAGTAAATTGAAGAAAATATTGAACCTACTTTAAATAGCCCTCTTCATTTCTGTGTTGGGTATTGTTGCCGAAAAAAGAGAATCCAAAGACAGGGAAACAAATATATACAATATAGGTACGTTAGCTAAAGTCATTAAACTTATTAGTTCGCCAAATGGTAAAAATATGGCATTAGTTCATGGGAAACAAAAGTTTTCGATACTTCAGGTTCTAAAAAGGATATCTTATTAGAGGCTAAGGTCAAATTGTCGAAAGATCAACCACGTGGCCAAGATGAAAAGATTCTTGCCATGATGCAGGCATTAAAAAATACTGCACAACGAATGGGTCCATTTCTTATAGGTGATGTAGAAAAGTCCTTCCAAATATTCCCCTCTCTTCTATCCGTTGTATCCTTGAACCTGCTCCCAGTTCATTGACAAAATTCGTACAATTCCGCCAAAGAGAATTCGTGACTCTGACGCACACTTTAGATTAGAGTTTTTATTTTTTCACGTTGAATTCCTTGGTGAAGATCAAACCAGGGCATCATCACTGCTGGGTCCTTCTCCATCAAAGCCACTGTGAAGAAGAGAACGCCTCGCAGGTCGTCCGGCTATATGGCAAATAACTTACTTTAAAGCAAACTGCATGCATTATAAGAATGGTACCAAGACAGAAATGTCACAGCCTACGTTAGAATTAAAAGGCATACTTTGTTGGCGTAAGCATTGTTACCATAAAGAGACACTACATAGTACTGCTTTCAATGAAATATTGGAGGAACGGAAAGGACAGAAAGTGAAACTTACCGGGATTTTCAATTAGGTGAGTTGGACTGGGATTCGGCAATACTTTATCCGTGCCATGCTAGATATTATCTAGTATTTGCACACTCCACAAATTCATTGACAATTTGGACGAAGGCATTAAACCTTCGCCAAATAGAGGTAATTCTTCGAAGATATATTATCACCATTTGAGCTAAAAAAATATAATACCATGAAACGTACTTGTTATAAATGAGGGGTAAACAAGTAAGAGAAGCAATGCAATTTAACGAATATCAAACTATAACCATAAATACCAATCACATGCAGGTAAAGCAGGTAAAGAAATATAAAGTTATATACAAGATGAAATTAAAACCTATGAATATAAACTATTCAAAATTGGCAAATCATCGAGAATTTACAAGGTCTTGTGTGAGTAAGTTCATTCAAATTATCAGCTTTTAAGTTCGAAATCGATTAGGATCTGACGCCTTGTAGATGAGCCCTATAACACACCACTAGTGTATTGCAAAAGCACATGCACTGTTCCACCTTCAGGGATATGGACCGGCATATCTGAAGCAAGCGCACACGCACAACAGCAGGCCGATGCTGCTACACGGCTGATGAGCTAAGTGCCACGACACTGCACCTCCATCCGTGGGTAGACCGCTAACACGGTTAGCTGGTTTGCCCACAGCTGCACACACAAACTCGTGTTGAGGATGCCTACACATGTTGGCACATTGCCTACAACCCAATGAGAGTGATGGATCGATAGAGAGCAAGTGAGCGAAACACTCGCCGTTCCCGGCACCACAGCCAAAATAACATGCTCTCACAACCCGCTCGCAGCCACTGCTAATTCACTCGACATGGCTGACATTCGGTTGGAACGTAATGCTGCAAACCTCTTTCTTTCGCCTCCCTCGAAGTGACTACGAATAAGGTTCCCAACAAGTGAGCAGTATATCCCAGTCCCTTAACCGTTTGAAAACTAAATAGCTAATAAGATAAATATCTGAGAAACCTGAAAAGATCTCGAGACCTAATTTCACCGAGTTTGCACAGAGAAGGGTTAGCATCCAACAAAAATGGATTAAGAAGACCAGATAGAGCAGAAGGTGACAACCTAAAAGAAAGTAATAGGTTTTTATCTCCCACCTTAATTCTTCAGATGGCTTGGAAACTTTTCCAATTACAACATTTCTATCTTCCTTGTGATCATCTTGTTGAATCGATTCGGAGCCTTCATTCCTACCTTCAGAACATTTAGTATTCTGTGCATTAGAATTCACTGCTAATTGGTCTTTGCATTTTAATGACGTAATTCACAACTCAAAGATTTTGAAAAATTTCACAATTCAACGAACTCTGAAACTCCGTTGAAATGACCAATGCTATCTTTCAGCCAATTAAAATCAAGGACAAAATTATTTTTGGTGTTGAAACTAGTACATTTGTTAAACATGTTGAATCTTCAAACAATTCAAACTTATTTGCTTTGATATCCATTTCAAGTTTAATTTCATGCGTACTTCATAGGCAACAAGTCGTGAAGCTTGAAATCGGGAAGTGAATTTGTGTATTTATTTTTGATTACACTGCTCTTTTCCAAATTCAGACAAATTACTGCACTTTGTAAGCGTTATATTTTTTACTTTTCATCGCATTCTAATCTTTTAAAGTATTCCAAACAGAAGGTCTCCTTCTTTAATGATTGGCTGCATTATTTCCTAAAGGAATTCCCCTATCTAGCTCTGTAAATCTGCTTTTATAATACATTCGTAACATCATTGAGGTGTTGGTCTGTAAAGGTCTCGATATGATCTGCTATTACTCTTCCTCATAATCGTGAACAATTTAACATAGTTCGAAAAATTACGAGTTATTTTGTAGCTTCATTTGTTGTCCCGTTCGTATTAATTCGTGAATCCAAATGCAAGAATGAGTTTTATTCCGAATCCACCGATTTTCAATTCTGTTGCAAACTTACGATAGCCACTAGACGTAACCAGGGCTGTTAGCCACATCCCACTGAACGTGTAGCCATAGGCACTGATTTCTCCTCTTCTTAATTTACAGACGTGCACATTGAGCACCACTCCACCATCCCACATAGAACTAAGACTATATTTCTAGGCAAACGCATTATTGCTCTGATTTATATGAACAAGCTTGAGATAAAAGTGTCACTCCTCCAATCCAGAGTGATGTAGTCAATCCACTAATGTGCGAAGACTCGTCAATTACACTTCTAAACACTTACTTAAAATATCGTTTGATTGGATTTGGTTTATTTTGCATAGTGAGAACATATCGTGTTTTGCTAGCGTAATTATATCGTACGCTTCCCTACTTGAAGGAGGATATCAGTTCGAATTTCGTTGAAGGCTTGTCAGTAGAAGGATATACTTCATTATTTGTTGGTTATTCGACACCTTATTATTTGGACAACTCTCGCGTTAAAATTTAAATATTGATTAAATATCACTTCTTAGAACCTAATTGTGACACTTGTGTGCGTTGTATTCCTCTTTAATATCTGAGAGAGAGATTTTGCGTATTTGGTGAAATGCCGTATTCATGATCAGCAAACTCATATTGATTTAAACTCTCTGTGAATGCCTATCATCAATGAGTGATTTCTGTCATGCCAAACCTAGTGATTGTTTATGATGTAGTTACGATGCCATCTGTGCCAGCGAATGACGACGAGGAAGTTGAAGCGGCGTATATGTCATCAACTTTTATTCTCTCCACTCCAAGGTGAAGGCGGGTTTATGAGGTGATACCGCTAATGGTGCATTTGTTGAAATAGGTCTGGGTGCTGTTTTACGAAGTTGGCGATGCTATATATGTATAAATAAATATGGTTTAAAGGAAGAGACTTTATATTGCACGATAACCTTTTAGAATTGTGTAAATCATTTGATTTGGTAAAAAGCTGAAGAGGAGGTTCGTCAGTTTTCATTAACCCACTCTGTATTGTCTTGAATTAAGGTAAATATTTCAGCGAAAAGAATCAGTGAATGCGTATGGCGTGGTTTAAAATCTGTTCTCCCTTATTTATGCTGCAATTGCTCCAATAACTAAGGTCTATACATTAATGTCTAATACGTTGTTCGCATAATAGAGCACATTGCGTTTGTGTACTTACCTATAGAGCCGCTGATATCAGCACTTGACTCACCTTTTCAGATTTTTGATGTAAAATAGGTAATAACGAAGCCTCTTCTTTCGCTTCAGCTCTTGACGGGGATGTGAGTCTGAAACTCATGGATAAAATATTGTGGTTAATTACCTAATTGACAGACCACAACTAATGCATTGAGGCGCTTATTCCTCCCATTGAACGCATGCTTAAAAGCCACACTATTGTGAAATATTTGGGCAGAAAATTCGAAACAGAGTGAGCTAATAGAACAGATGTCTTGAGGAATATATTATCTTCTTTAGGAATAACCGATTGGCCAAGTTGACCCTCTTAATATTAACGTACTACTAATTCCCATCACCGAAACCCCTTTATGATCCCGATCAAGTTAGCCATATAGATACCCCAATAATCTACCTAAAGACTAGCGGATGAACGCCCAACATCTTATCATAATTTCACTGTTAGGATATTGCCGCCTGTCGACATATGCGTTCAGTAGAATGCTCCAAGACCAAATTTAAGCTTTGTAGTACCTTAAAGAAGCTTGTTGTCACCCTGCAGAACTATTTTTTGACGCGTGGTACTAATTTGTCTTTAAAATATACATATATATAAATAACTGTCATGTAACTGTTCTCGTACACCTCCACCAACAGCAGCTGGCGACGCGTTTGAAACTATCTTCGCCTTGTCGTCATGGGGAACATCAGGGATCGGCAATAAATAGTTCCCATGTTCACACTCAGAGAATTCGCAATCTCCATGTGAGGGACACATACTGAGGTATCCTAAAGGAGTTACTACCGAGGGTCTAGTGCTTAGCTTCGGATGTTACAATAGCTGTTTCGGTGGACAGCGTGGAGGTGTTATTGAACTCATTATTAGACTGGAAGAATTCCCTGAGTACGTTCAACATTTTCATTGAGCAGGCAGATAAAATTATATATGCGTTTTTGAAATCGACAAGCTTACGACTATTAAGATTGATAAAACTCTCCAAGTGCCCTAACGACGCTTGACTTGGCTTGAGGGAGTGCCTAAGGCGAATTGAGAGGGAACATTTCCTTACCAGATCACATTTTCATATATTACTCTCATTACAACAACTGATAAGGTAGAGAAAGGAGATTGCGATTGATGTCAGGAAGGTATCAATCACCCACAACGCACTTTACGTCAAATGGTACTTATACTGTGGCCAGATACTGAGGTCTTAGATACCATACTATCACACCTACTGTTATTGGCCATATTAATGCAGTTGCGTTGGCTGACCTCTTAATTGTTAAAGGAACGATGGGCATCAATTTCTTGACTATTGACCTCGTAGTAGGTAGTAAACGCGGATCATCTCTATACCATTGATTTCACGTTATTTATACCCCACTTCCACATCACTCTTCCTCTAAATTGCACTCTTATTGGCACGTCTAATTCCCTTTTCGCATCCCTGGGAGCGTTTTAGGTAGGTGATTCTTCAGTCTTCACTGGAAGAATATTACTTGTTGCTTTCCAGATGTAGTAATTTCTCCTTCATTAATTCTTTAGAGATGCAGGCCTTGCGCCGATTGTTCACTGTCTTGACAGCTTCGAAATTCACAGCTCCTTCACTCCAGCCCGGAATATGCGCAATTACTCCGGGTATATGGTCAGAATCATCACAATAGCCTGTATAAACATCGCCGATAAAGTGAATCCATCTTAAACGCAATCAACTCATTGCTTGCATCGTTCATAAATTGTCCCCTTGGTGTTCCAACATCTATGGCAGACATTTCTGATAGGACTTAGAAGAGTGGCGGCGACGCTAGTGGTTTGGAACAAGGTCTTGCTTAAGTGTTGACAACTTAGGTGGAAAAGGTCGTGATTGCGGCGAGGATGAAGACGTTATTATTGGGCTGCTGTCATCGGCAGCTTCATCTCTACACCTTACGCTATTGTCCAATTGATTTCCCATCCCTGGTACTCCTGTTTCCATTGAATTGCGAGATGATGTCGAGGAGTAGAAGAAGGGTGTTACTTGGGTGTTACCAAGTCTAGGGGGAGAGCAAAGCGTTACAGATTTGACGACGATGCTTCAGAGGCATATGATGGGTGCGCCATCCACCCGAATCGTTTCATTGCTTATATTACAGAGTGCTTACAACTGGAAAAGAGAATGTAATTACCCTTTTGCGCTATCCCAGAACAATGTATAACTCGGGGTTTCAAAATAATGGGGGTTGAATATAGTAGAAAGTCCACTTTAATTAGTTCAAGGAACAGTTTCCCACTGAAGGATCTACTTAACAATTGCCCATTGTTAATATCGTCTCTCTGCACTTTTAAATCGCCGCAAAATTAGATGGGTCGTATCCGATGACAGCACATTTCTTCTCTCATAATTGCCGCCGCCGCTGCTACTGCGAGAGAGTAGCAGCAGCAGCAGCATGCACAAGTAGATTCTCATAACCTATTTATGTAACGTTTCAGTAGTCTCCCTCACATTGGCCTTTCTTTGAGCTGTTCCACTTTTTAGGCATTTAAAATGGCATTTATTTCTGCTCTGCCCCTTTCTGGACCTATTACCATACAGTTCTTATCTCCCATCTAAGCTTTTGAGACGCCACATTACAATGACGTAGATTCAATTTGTTCCACCTTATCTTACCTATAACAGTCGTTTTGAGTCATTGACCGAAGTGATGAGGGCAGGGTGGTTGGGCGAAAGGCTAACATTTACTTTCCCTTTGTTTCAGAGCTGAGTGTTGTTTCTCCTGTTGTGAGAACTGTTAACCGCCAAAATGATAATGAGAAAGAGACAATTTGTGATTCCTACCCCTCCACATAAATTATTTTTCAGTTAAATAAATGGTCCCCTTTCTCAATAACTCTGCGTGCATAAAGTCTTGGTCTTGTCATGGGTATTTGAGTAGGATTTGTTGAAAATGAGAAGTAATATTAGTGGTATTTGCCATACGTGTGCACAGAAGCAGTATAAGTCAGTGGAGTTATTGCAAAAGGTAGTATTTGAAAAGTCCTTTCAAAATTGGGGTATATACTATTTATTTACATGCTAGCAGTATGCGAGTTGAGTTGAGTTGAGTTGGCAATTGAGTTGGTAGGGTTAGAATTTGGGGTTGGGGTTAGGGTTAGGATTAGGGTCAGGAAACCGAGGGGAACCGATTGCGCGAGTGGAAAAAGTGCACCATGAACCATGAAAAGCAATATCTTCTCCATCATTGGCAGTGTACCGGTTCGCAGACGCGCGAGCGTAGTAAGAACGAACCTGCGCACGGAGGAAGAGCCAATGAGTAGTGGTGTGTGAATCAAGGTATTTTCATTAAATATCCATATTGGATTTTTATTCCCTTTAGGGGAATAACAAAGAACGAAGCAATTAGTTGATTGGAATTGAGCTTTTATCATTCATTTTGGAGAATTTTACAATGCTGTCGTAAAACTTTTTATGTTTTAAAACTTGTCTCTAGCAAAATTGTCACAGGTTTTATCTGTCCAATAGCATTCCTTGTTTGTGTTAGGTATGATTAAATGAATTGAATTAGCACTCTTTAGGTGGTTTTGCTCTGATATCTTTGTTTCTGCCTCGCAGATATGCATCTTGACCCCAATGCCACTGGCACAAGGATAGATGTTAATATTCTATATTAATTAGCTGGCTAACTCTCCACCTGTTTTCTAGAGCGCTTCTCTTCAACTTGCTCTTTTATCTCGCTCAAACATCCTATGTGCTCAGAGCTCAGCTGGCCGCACTGCTGGTTTAGTGGTGTTTTCACAAGCTCTTCGCAACTCTCCATCTGGTCGTCATCTCTCTGACTCCCTGCTCAATGGGCTTATCGAGGCATTGCGGTACCTCATCTGTGAATTGCTTGTAGTTTCACGAAATTCCGCAGCAGCCTCAACCCTTTTAGCGCTCTTCAGTCAACTTGTTGACAAGCTGCTCCTTGCACATGGAATGTGGCCGAGAGCTCTCATTAAGGTTTGTAGCATTTTTCTTAGTGGAAGTTTTATGATTCAATCCTCTGCATAAACATCGTACATTCACTTCAGTGAGCAAATAATTTTCAAAGGAACAATTTAGTTCCTATTAATGACTATCAAAATTAAACACGGTCCTTTTCACTCAGTAAATATACCATGCAACTATTTTATGGAGACAGATCACTTTGGCGACATTTTCTTTCAGTCACATACGACGCTACTAGCAACATTGGCCAATTGTCAGGTAACTGTGCCTCTAACCTAAGATAAGACTAGCCGAGTTTGAAAGCCTATATAAATTCGAAAACTATTATTATTATTATTATTATTATTATTATATCAAATGGCAGCCTTTGTAATACTTATCATTAGTCCTTTATTTGACTTCTGGCTTCCCAGTATTCGGAATTTCTGCCGTTGTCCGTAAGATTGGACACTCTATCAGATGGGTCTTCTCCACTTCCTCTTGGAGGTCATATAGGGGGCATGTTGGCTGGGCGTACATTTCTATACTGTGAGGATGTTTCATCAGGCAATCGTGTTCGGTACACAGTCTAAATTCTGCAACAGCTTCGAGTCTAGGCCAGTCGGCTATGTTGAAGAGTGGCGCTGTCCACTGCTTCTCCTTTGTTAGGGCTTTAAGTTCGTCGCTTTTTAGAATCTTGAATTCTCTCACAATTCACAATTCACTTTCGATATCTATGAAGGTGGCTTGACACTGCTTTGCGAATACTTGGTAAAAGATATGGAAATTTTACGCAATCGTATCAAGGTAGCCGTGGTGACCTCAGGTGTTACGCCAATCAAGGAAAGCTCTGAAAGCCCTTCAGTGATGCCGTCGTCGTCATGAGCACCTCCGCAGCCATTTCAAAGTCGACGAACGGTGCCTCTTCAGTGTTTTAATGCGAAGATGACACTATCGTCATGACTACTACCTCCTTGTGGCAATATCTTATCATGGTTATGGCAATGTGCAATATATATATGATGATCCTTGCTTTAGAATCCTACATTTTGGTATTGCCGATTTTGTTTTGCCTCCTTTCGATCGAGATGCTATGACTGTTAGATTCTCCGATGTAAGTACAAATACTTCTACTTTCAATTTGTGAGTTATTTGTTAGTTATTTGAGGACTATTTGCGTTGTCGTTTGCATACAGATATACAAGAGTACAACAATGATTGACACCATCTACTAAATGCTCGCGATCATATCTTCAAGCGCGTCTTCGAGCAAGTAAAGGAACGAGAGTGACTATGCAACTTCCCAAGCCCACTCACACAACACACGTTCGCCGGTTGTTTCATAGAACGTTCCCCTCCCTCCCTCCACCCCTCTATCTCCCTTTCTCCCTGTTCAAGTCTTCCCTTGTCCCCTTCCCCCTCCTCCACTTTCTCCTCTTTTCTCTCCTGCTATATTATGGGCATTGGTCGGTACTCAATTACTATTGCTCTGCTTGACTTGCGACTGTGGTTGTGCACTGTTAGCTTCTAGTTATTTGTCTTGATTCTTAAATGGATGGCTTCGGTTCTTGCTACCCCAAGAGTAGTCTCTTTGGACATTGTTAGGACCCATATGATCTAGTGTGGCGTTTACAAGGGCTAAATTTTCTCTCAAACACTGACGAGAATAAAGATTTCTTTCTATCTTAATAATGTCACAAAATTTTATTTAAAATGCCATGCGTTGTACTAGAGTTTATTGAAAACTTCTAGTACGAATTCTAACAGGCATAAAACTGTATCCACAAATGCGAAGAGAACTGTTATTGTACCCCACGTCTGAGAATTTCCCTGACACATGATCTAATCAATAGAATACCATGAAATGCACATGTTAAGTTAAATCTAAATAAATCAAATGCTCCTTTGCCATTATTGGAGTCAGCATTTGCACTGACAACAGCAGCAGCGATGGCGGCGGCGGCAGCGCCATTCCACTTGTTCACAGTAATGACACAATTGGCAGGAACTCATTGGCGTGAGAGACAAAGTAGGGACCCATTTTATGACGTCTTAATTTCAATAAATCAGCAATTCTCTGAACTTCGCTACTTGTGCTCATTTCAGCATTTGGAATATTGGGGTAAAACTGCTAAATTAGTTGCCGATAGCAGCGAACCGTCTGTTTTCCCACACTTCAGTCTTGTTCTATAGGTAGATAAAAATCTTTCCTAGCATTGCGACGTTGAATGTGTCGTTATGGCAACCTTTGTTAATGAGCTGTGTCAGAAAACAAAGAGCATTTCTTCGTTAACTCAAACAAGAGATTGAATCGGGGAGTGAAGTTTGTGCTTAAAGCCATGGGCAATCCAGTTAGCAATAGGAAACGCAACGAGAGACTTAAGTATTAAACTTTAAAAATACAAATGACCCATGACTAACCTGTGGATCAATTTCCCGATTTTCTTGATGGCTAGGATCAGTTTCAAAGGCAAAAACAGAGTTTGAGACAGAAAGGATGGCGTGTACAGCCACACCAGCGGCATTCAGTTGGCAGGACGTTGTGACCACCGTAGAACCTACACAAAAGGAATTATCGCTGATGAACGAATATCATAGGTAGTCATATCGCACAGCATAATAAGAACTCACTAAGAGGCCCTAAATCATTCAAAAGTGCATTCAAAATATCAAAATGTGAAAAAGAGATGGACATTTCAGTTAAAAAGAGGAAAAATATAAAATAAAAACACGTTTACAGAACTAAGTAAATCTCACCATTTCCTACCCAGAGCTGCGATTGGATATCTGTGGGACAACGCATTCATCCTGCGTTATCAAGGGTTAGGCAACGTCGCTAGCTTAACTGATCATATCTTACAGACATTCAAATGCGATGCTATAATTAATCTATTAGATTAGTCCATTCAATTCGTTTCTCTTTAATGAAAATCCTTAGAAGTAAGGCTAATGGCTCCGATTTCGTCAAAGTTAGTAGGGAGAAAGAGGGCGTTTGCAGAAAAACAGCCTGTTTGTGAAGGGACTGATGATACTTTTATTGGTAGTAAAGAAGTAAATAAGATCTAACGCCTTTTATTTAATGAAGCTGGTGTATAACTTCAATGTATTGACGAGTTCGATTGCATGAGGCACTGTTGCAGATATAGGGTGTTCAGAATAGATACGACTAGACTTTCCACCCGAATGAAGACTCGGTATCGCCTGGAACAAATGCAAAATATTTTTGCGCCATTTTACATCCAATAAATTTGCAATATTTATGGGTTTTCCTTGGAAAATGTGAAATGTGGAACATTGATGGGATCATGTTTAGAGAATACATTGTCTTCTTTAAGGATAACCGAGTGGCCAAGTTGACCCTCTTAATACTAACGTACTACCAATTCCCATCAACAAAACTCCTATATGATCTCGATCAAGTTAGACTTATAGATACCTCAATAATCTTCCTAAAGACTAGCGGATGAATGTCCAACATCTTACCATTATTTCACTGTTAGGATATTGCCGCCATGTCGAAATATGCTTACGGTAGAATGCTCCAAGACTAATTTTCAGCTCTGTGGTACCATAAAGAACTATTTTTTTGAGGCGCAGTACTAATTCGTCTTTCATTCTTGTATTTAAGCTCTATGCAATCCAACTACAATATGTCGAAAAGAAACGAATCTAAGTAATACATGTTAGTGACCACGTTAGAGATAACTTCCCCAAATTCAATCTGCTGTCTGTATTTCCTAAATCTCATTTCGTAATGCAAATCACCTCGCTTATTCTCCCAGCAAATGCTTTTAAAATTTCTTACTGTGGGTCAATCAGACAATATTATTCGGCTTAACCTCCGCAAATTCATGAATCCTCAAGATGACTGAACTTGAATATCAACAAATACGGAAAACACGACGACGTCAACTCACTGAGTCAGGTAGACTTAACTGGTCAAGCATCTGCAATCGTCTAATCCAACTGAGCTACCTCCCTCTGGACTTTCGTTTTCGTAATCACACACTCACCTCCCCCTCAGTCTTCCAAAATTTCCCTTTCCACTCAATAAACCTATTCAGCCAGAAGTACCTTCTTCTCTCGATACATTGTGTTCAAGTTCGTAAAGGTAGAAAGGTGGTTGCTAGGATACTTGGCTATCACCCAATTTCCTTCAATACACGTCTGAAAAATGGAACGAACATACTTTTATCAGGACTGAGCTGCAGATAAGTTATAGGAGCTTTACATCTTGGGAGAGATTGCAACAAACGTAGGGAGTGGATCTGAAGGATTGAGACAAAACCATCGTTACCACCGACATAGATGAAGTTGGCACACTGCGTCACAGTAAGCGCCGTGATGGCGTAACTACCATCTTTATCTATGGTGGAAGAATCGGTCGTTGCTCGAGTCTGATTTGGAGATACGACTAGAGGAATGGCGTTTGAAAAGGAAGAGGAGGACGCTTGACTTTCTGGTGTTTGGTTCAAGCCGGTATCGTTCACACCTCGAATCTGCAGAAAGAAATGACAAACTATTAGTCATCAAATTTCAATGATAAGGTCTTGTTTATCAACACGCTGAATGTTACTTTTGCGTATAAGTAAGCCCACACAATGATGGGAGTTAAATAAATAAATAAATGGTCCCCTTTCTCAATAACTCCGCGTGCATAAAGTCTTGGTCTTGTCATGGGTATTTGAGTAGGATTTGTTGAAAATGAGAAGTAATATTAGTGGTATTTGCCATACGTGTGCACAGAAGCAGTATAAGTGAGTGGAGTTATTGCAAAAGGTAGTATTTGAAAAGTCCTTTCAAAATTGGGGTATATACTATTTCTTTACACGCTAGCAGTATGCGAGTTGAGTTGAGTTGAGTTGGCAATTGAGTTGGTAGGGTTAGAATTTGGGGTTGGGGTTAGGGTTAGGATTAGGGTCAGGAAACCGAGGGGAACCGATTGCGCGAGTGGAAAAAGTGCACCATGAACCATGAAAAGCAATATCTTCTCCATCATTGGCAGTGTACCGGTTCGCAGACGCGCGAGCGTAGTAAGAACGAACCTGCGCACGGAGGAAGAGCCAATGAATAGTGGTGTGTGAATCAAGGTATTTTCATTAAATATCCATATTGGATTTTTATTCCCTTTAGGGGAATAACAAAGAACGAAGCAATTAGTTGATTGGAATTGAGCTTTTATCATTCATTTTGGAGAATTTTACAATGCTGTCGTAAAAATTCTTATGTTTTAAAACTTGTCTCTAGCAAAATTGTCACAGGTTTTATCTGTCCAATAGCATTCCTTGTTTGTGTTAGGTATGATTAAATGAATTGAATTAGCACTCTTTAGGTGGTTTTGCTCTGATATCTTTGTTTCTGCCTCGCAGATATGCATCTTGACCCCAATGCCACTGGCACAAGGATAGATGTTAATATTCTATATTAATTAGCTGGCTAACTCTCCACCTGTTTTCTAGAGCGCTTCTCTTCAACTTGCTCTTTTATCTCGCTCAAACATCCTATGTGCTCAGAGCTCAGCTGACCCGCACTGCTGGTTTAGTGGTGTTTTCACAAGCTCTTCGCAACTCTCCATCTGGTCGTCATCTCTCTGACTCCCTGCTCAATGGGCTTATCGAGGCATTGCGGTACCTCATCTGTGAATTGCTTGTAGTTTCACGAAATTCCGCAGCAGCCTCAACCCTTTTAGCGCTCTTCAGTCAACTTGTTGACAAGCTGCTCTTTGCACATGGAATGTGGCCGAGAGCTCCCATTAAGGTTTGTAGCATTTTTCTTAGTGGAAGTTTTATGATTCAATCCTCTGCATAAACATCGTACATTCACTTCAGTGAGCAAATAGTTATATGAGGGCAAATTTAGTTCCTATTAATGAGTATCAAAATTAACACGGTCCTTTTCCCTCAGTAAATATACCATGCAACTATTTTTATGGTGACAGATCACTTTGGCAACATTTTCTTTCAGTCACATACGACGCTACTAGCAACATTGGCCAATTGTCAGGTAACTGTGTCTGTAACCTAAGATAAGATTAGCCGAGTTTGAAAGCCTATATAAATTCGAAAACTATTATTATTATTATTATTTTATCAAATGGCAGCCTTTGTAATACTTATCATTAGTCCTTTATTTGACTTCTGGCTTCCCAGTATTCGGAATTTCTGCCGTTGTCCGTAAGATTGGACACTCTATCAGATGGGTCTTCTCCACTTCCTCTTGGAGGTCATATAGGGGGCATGTTGGCTGGGCGTACATTTCTATACTGTGAGGATGTTTCATCAGGCAATCGTGTTCGGTACACAGTCTAAATTCTGCAACAGCTTCGAGTCTAGGCCAGTCGGCTATGTTGAAGAGTGGCGCTGTCCACTGCTTCTCCTTTGTTAGGGCTTTAAGTTCGTCGCTTTTTAGAATCTTGAATTCTCTCACAATTCACAATTCACTTTCGATATCTATGAAGGTGGCTTGACACTGCTTTGCGAATACTTGGTAAAGGATATGGAAATTTTACGCAATCGTATCAAGGTAGCCGTGGTGACCTCAGGTGTTACGCCAATCAAAGAAAGCTCTGAAAGCCCTTCAGTGATGCCGTCGTCGTCATGAGCACCTCCGCAGCCATTTCAAAGTCGACGAACGGTGCCTCTTCAGTGTTTTAATGCGAAGATGACACTATCGTCATGACTACTACCTCCTTGTGGCAATATCTTATCATGGTTATGGCAATGTGCAATATATATATGATGATCCTTGCTTTAGAATCCTACATTTTGGTATTGCCGATTTTGTTTTGCCTCCTTTCGATCGAGATGCTATGACTGTTAGATTCTCCGATGTAAGTACAAATACTTCTACTTTCAATTTGTGAGTTATTTGTTAGTTATTTGAGGACTATTTGCGTTGTCGTTTGCATACAGATATACAAGAGTACAACAATGATTGACACCATCTACTAAATGCTCGCGATCATATCTTCAAGCGCGTCTTCGAGCAAGTAAAGGAACGAGAGTGACTATGCAACTTCCCAAGCCCACTCACACAACACACGTTCGCCGGTTGTTTCATAGAACGTTCCCCTCCCTCCCTCCACCCCTCTATCTCCCTTTCTCCCTGTTCAAGTCTTCCCTTGTCCCCTTCCCCCTCCTCCACTTTCTCCTCTTTTCTCTCCTGCTATATTATGGGCATTGGTCGGTACTCAATTACTATTGCTCTGCTTGACTTGCGACTGTGGTTGTGCACTGTTAGCTTCTAGTTATTTGTCTTGATTCTTAAATGGATGGCTTCGGTTCTTGCTACCCCAAGAGTAGTCTCTTTGGACATTGTTAGGACCCATATGATCTAGTGTGGCGTTTACAAGGGCTAAATTTTCTCTCAAACACTGACGAGAATAAAGATTTCTTTCTATCTTAATAATGTCACAAAATTTTATTTAAAATGCCATGCGTTGTACTAGAGTTTATTGAAAACTTCTAGTACGAATTCTAACAGGCATAAAACTGTATCCACAAATGCGAAGAGAACTGTTATTGTACCCCACGTCTGAGAATTTCCCTGACACATGATCTAATCAATAGAATACCATGAAATGCACATGTTAAGTTAAATCTAAATAAATCAAATGCTCCTTTGCCATTATTGGAGTCAGCATTTGCACTGACAACAGCAGCAGCGACGGCGGCGGCGGCAGCGCCATTCCACTTGTTCACAGTAATGACACAATTGGCAGGAACTCATTGGCGTGAGAGACAAAGTAGGGACCCATTTTATGACGTCTTAATTTCAATAAATCAGCAATTCTCTGAACTTCGCTACTTGTGCTCATTTCAGCATTTGGAATATTGGGGTAAAACTGCTAAATTAGTTGCCGATAGCAGCGAACCGTCTGTTTTCCCACACTTCAGTCTTGTTCTATAGGTAGATAAAAATCTTTCCTAGCATTGCGACGTTGAATGTGTCGTTATGGCAACCTTTGTTAATGAGCTGTGTCAGAAAACAAAGAGCATTTCTTCGTTAACTCAAACAAGAGATTGAATCGGGGAGTGAAGTTTGTGCTTAAAGCCATGGGCAATCCAGTTAGCAATAGGAAACGCAACGAGAGACTTAAGTATTAAACTTTAAAAATACAAATGACCCATGACTAACCTGTGGATCAATTTCCCGATTTTCTTGATGGCTAGGATCAGTTTCAAAGGCAAAAACAGAGTTTGAGACAGAAAGGATGGCGTGTACAGCCACACCAGCGGCATTCAGTTGGCAGGACGTTGTGACCACCGTAGAACCTACACAAAAGGAATTATCGCTGATGAACGAATATCATAGGTAGTCATATCGCACAGCATAATAAGAACTCACTAAGAGGCCCTATTCCGAGCTGTCCATAGGCAAGAGAATCCAGATGCATTGACATCAAACTCTGGCGTCAGCGCTGGTCCTATTAGAACCAGGGGAGAACTAGGATTAAGATTATGATTAAAATGTGTAAAATCATAGAAGTTAAAAAGAATATAATGCCATGAATCGTACCTGTTATCAATGAGAGATAAACATGTAAATCCGATGCCATATTCGAATATATAGTATATAGTATTGAGCAGCTTAAGGTATCAGCGTGATAGTAATTGCATTGGAGGAAATGTTGTGTTGGTGGAACTCCGGAAGGCGCCATATCTCTATCCACCGAAATCGGGAAAGACGTTGATGAAGCAAAACGATCTCGTGTCCATTGACTAATTGGTAGTTCGTCACCGGTGGAGGAATTTCCGAACTGTGATGATATAGCAAATGGGTCACAATAATGAATTGATTAACTTATCTAATTTCGGGAGCCAACCCACATTAGACGGTTTTTTCCATGGCGTATTCATGAAGCGATCCCCAACATTTGCTTGCGTATCTGTCACTTCATATTAATTTCTTTTTATGTCATTATTCATTTTGCTGAAAGCATGTTTGTTGAACAGCGTGAATATTCCCTTACGTATATTTGTGCGTGGGCTTCGTGGAGTTGTCTACTGCGCATAGACGCATATTTGTCGTCACTTTGGTGGTATGCTGCTGCAGTTGTTCTTGTTGTTTTTCTATTTACCGATTGAAGGTGCTATTTACTGCAAAGTAATAAAGTCGGTTTCTCATTAATCATCTTATCTCAGGTGTGGCCTTCTTTCTATGACACTCCATTCACACCCGACCTGTGTTATTACTTCGATGTCGCAAAATAGTGCATTTCACTCGCGTGTGCAAAGAAGGCATAAGCGAATGCATTGTATGAATGAACGAACGACTCCGTTATGAAAGACGCTCAAAGACCACTTGGTGCCAAATATGAAAAAGAGATGGACATTTCAGTTAAAAAAAGGAAAAATATAAAATAAAAACACGTTTACAGAACTAAGTAAATCTCACCATTTCCTACCCAGAGCTGCGATTGGATATCTGTGGGACAACGCATTCATCCTGCTGTTTTCGGTAGGCATTGGGGTTCTGAGCGGAACAAACTCCTACTTTATTCTGCAGAAGTTGGCAATAGCCACTATGCGATGTACCACCAGCTTATGGAGCGCTCTACAGCTGTGCAGTTCAAGGGTATCTAATTTGTCTTTCCCTTGTCAACGACGAGGCACGTTGCCATGATGTGTGCATTTTGTAGACGCGCCATGCCATCATTGGTGCTTCCGCGTGTGTGTGGTGCCAGTGACATTGCTGCAAAAATTCTTTCTTAAATTCTTCACACCTGAATGGCTCTTCACCAGTATGTATTCGTTTATGTACACATAGGCAATTTGGATCGTGGTTGAATTTCAGCAGCTGGCATTGTCACTGGAGGCATAAATGATAAGGAAGGTAGATTGAAAGAGAATCCAAGGGTCCAGCAATTGGTTGATATTGGTGAGAGTCTTGCACTATTTATGAGATGCACAAAATTGTGGGTCGTCTCTTTTAGCATCCAGAATGTTCCATTAAGGAGAAGAGGAGATTCGTGAACAAAGCTTCCAATCAACGATAAGATATCATTCAGACGAATGGAAAGAAGGAGACGGAAGTATGCGTAAATGAGAATGGTAAAGAAAGTGGAAATTATTCTAATTGCAGGATATTGCAAACACAATTTCTGGAGGATTGACGCGAGAAATAGGATTTTGATAACAAAGAAAAGACCATAAGAACACAGAGATACTGTATCGTTATTTACGAATTACAAAGGCTACATTGCTCACACCGTACTTCGAATTTTGTGTTGCCTCAGTAGATTGCGTCAAAGACATTGAATCAAGTATTGACAGATTCAGTGGAAATTAACTGTTCATATATTCTTTAGGGTGTACCAACACCCTATGCGGCATCATAAAGCTGTGCGGTTCAAAGGTATGCAGAACAGCAAAACGCGGTGCTAGAGTGCTTGCTAGAGCATAGGCTATGTATACAGGGAAATTTTAAATAATATATGTTCATAGATTTTTATTTCATCCTGAAAATATGCCAAATATATAGGGAACTGCTTTATAATTTAAAATTCTTACACCTCTTCTACTCGTAAGGAGCTTGGGACTTTAAATATAATTTGCATGGTTATAATTTGAGATTCGTTTTATTGTATTGCTTCTCTTACTTGTTTACCTCTCATGGATAACAAGTAGGCTTCATAGTATTATATTCCTTTTAGCTCTTATGATTTTACACTTTTTAAGAAGAACTATTTACACTTGGAGGAGGTTTTAAGCCTCTAATGTGCAAAGACTCCTCAATTAAAAACTTCCAAAAAACACTTATTCTTATTCCATTGGGCACCTCTCCTATAAAATTTTTACAATCCTGATGCCTGATGCTTCAACATTGCAAGCGCGCTTCACAGAGGGGTCATGGTAATTTGAAGTCAGCTTCCGATTTATAGACTTTTCTGCCGTAGGAGGGTACACCACGTAGAGGTAATTCCAGTGTGCACCTCTCCTATAAAATTTAAAAATCCTGAAGCCATACTAGAAAAATTCTAGTATGGCACTAACGCACTCCACGAGACGATTTACTGCCTGACAGAAGGCATAAAACCTTCGCCAAGCGTAAATAATCCGTCGTAAAATAGTTAAGACCATTTGGGCTAAAAAAATAGAATACCATGAAACGCACCTGTTATCAATGAGAGATAAACAAGCAAGAGAAGCAATGCGAGTTAAAGAATCTCAAATTATAACCATAAAAATTATGTTTATAAATGCCAAGCCACTTACGAGTAAATACGGATTCGAAATGCAAAATTTGACAAGAGTTCTGCGTATATATATGGCATATTTTCAAGGTGAATTTAAAATCTATGAGCATAAATCATTCAAAAGTGCATTCAAAATATCAAAATGTGAAAAAGAGATGGACATTTCAGTTAAAAAGAGGAAAAATATAAAATAAAAACACGTTTACAGAACTAAGTAAATCTCACCATTTCCTACCCAGAGCTGCGATTGGATATCTGTGGGACAACGCATTCATCCTGCGTTATCAAGGGTTAGGCAACGTCGCTAGCTTAACTGATCATATCTTACAGACATTCAAATGCGATGCTATAATTAATCTATTAGATTAGTCCATTCAATTCGTTTCTCTTTAATGAAAATCCCTAGAAGTAAGGCTAATGGCTCCGATTTCGTCAAAGTTAGTAGGGAGAAAGAGGGCGTTTGCAGAAAAACAGCCTGTTTGTGAAGGGACTGATGATACTTTTATTGGTAGTAAAGAAGTAAATAAGATCTAACGCCTTTTATTTAATGAAGCTGGTGTATAACTTCAATGTATTGACGAGTTCGATTGCATGAGGCACTGTTGCAGATATAGGGTGTTCAGAATAGATACGACTAGACTTTCCACCCGAATGAAGACTCGGTATCGCCTGGAACAAATGCAAAATATTTTTGCGCCATTTTACATCCAATAAATTTGCAATATTTATGGGTTTTCCTTGGAAAATGTGAAATGTGGAACATTGATGGGATCATGTTTAGAGAATACATTGTCTTCTTTAAGGATAACCGAGTGGCCAAGTTGACCCTCTTAATACTAACGTACTACCAATTCCCATCAACAAAACTCCTATATGATCTCGATCAAGTTAGACTTATAGATACCTCAATAATCTTCCTAAAGACTAGCGGATGAATGTCCAACATCTTACCATTATTTCACTGTTAGGATATTGCCGCCATGTCGAAATATGCTTACGGTAGAATGCTCCAAGACTAATTTTCAGCTCTGTGGTACCATAAAGAACTATTTTTTTGAGGCGCAGTACTAATTCGTCTTTCATTCTTGTATTTAAGCTCTATGCAATCCAACTACAATATGTCGAAAAGAAACGAATCTAAGTAATACATGTTAGTGACCACGTTAGAGATAACTTCCCCAAATTCAATCTGCTGTCTGTATTTCCTAAATCTCATTTCGTAATGCAAATCACCTCGCTTATTCTCCCAGCAAATGCTTTTAAAATTTCTTACTGTGGGTCAATCAGACAATATTATTCGGCTTAACCTCCGCAAATTCATGAATCCTCAAGATGACTGAACTTGAATATCAACAAATACGGAAAACACGACGACGTCAACTCACTGAGTCAGGTAGACTTAACTGGTCAAGCATCTGCAATCGTCTAATCCAACTGAGCTACCTCCCTCTGGACTTTCGTTTTCGTAATCACACACTCACCTCCCCCTCAGTCTTCCAAAATTTCCCTTTCCACTCAATAAACCTATTCAGCCAGAAGTACCTTCTTCTCTCGATACATTGTGTTCAAGTTCGTAAAGGTAGAAAGGTGGTTGCTAGGATACTTGGCTATCACCCAATTTCCTTCAATACACGTCTGAAAAATGGAACGAACATACTTTTATCAGGACTGAGCTGCAGATAAGTTATAGGAGCTTTACATCTTGGGAGAGATTGCAACAAACGTAGGGAGTGGATCTGAAGGATTGAGACAAAACCATCGTTACCACCGACATAGATGAAGTTGGCACACTGCGTCACAGTAAGCGCCGTGATGGCGTAACTACCATCTTTATCTATGGTGGAAGAATCGGTCGTTGCTCGAGTCTGATTTGGAGATACGACTAGAGGAATGGCGTTTGAAAAGGAAGAGGAGGACGCTTGACTTTCTGGTGTTTGGTTCAAGCCGGTATCGTTCACACCTCGAATCTGCAGAAAGAAATGACAAACTATTAGTCATCAAATTTCAATGATAAGGTCTTGTTTATCAACACGCTGAATGTTACTTTTGCGTATAAGTAAGCCCACACAATGATGGGAGTTAAATAAATAAATAAATGGTCCCCTTTCTCAATAACTCCGCGTGCATAAAGTCTTGGTCTTGTCATGGGTATTTGAGTAGGATTTGTTGAAAATGAGAAGTAATATTAGTGGTATTTGCCATACGTGTGCACAGAAGCAGTATAAGTGAGTGGAGTTATTGCAAAAGGTAGTATTTGAAAAGTCCTTTCAAAATTGGGGTATATACTATTTCTTTACACGCTAGCAGTATGCGAGTTGAGTTGAGTTGAGTTGGCAATTGAGTTGGTAGGGTTAGAATTTGGGGTTGGGGTTAGGGTTAGGATTAGGGTCAGGAAACCGAGGGGAACCGATTGCGCGAGTGGAAAAAGTGCACCATGAACCATGAAAAGCAATATCTTCTCCATCATTGGCAGTGTACCGGTTCGCAGACGCGCGAGCGTAGTAAGAACGAACCTGCGCACGGAGGAAGAGCCAATGAATAGTGGTGTGTGAATCAAGGTATTTTCATTAAATATCCATATTGGATTTTTATTCCCTTTAGGGGAATAACAAAGAACGAAGCAATTAGTTGATTGGAATTGAGCTTTTATCATTCATTTTGGAGAATTTTACAATGCTGTCGTAAAAATTCTTATGTTTTAAAACTTGTCTCTACCAAAATTGTCACAGGTTTTATCTGTCAAATAGCATTCCTTGTTTGTATTAGGTATGATTAAATGAATTGAATTAGCACTCTTTAAGTGGTTTTGCTCTGATATCTTTGTTTCTGCCTCGCAGATATGCATCTTGACCCCAATGCCACTGGCACAAGGATAGATGTTAATATTCTATATTAATTAGCTGGCTAACTCTCCACCTGTTTTCTAGAGCGCTTCTCTTCAACTTGCTCTTTTATCTCGCTCAAACATCCTATGTGCTCAGAGCTCAGCTGGCCGCACTGCTGGTTTAGTGGTGTTTTCACAAGCTCTTCGCAACTCTCCATCTGGTCGTCATCTCTCTGACTCCCTGCTCAATGGGCTTATCGAGGCATCGCGGTACCTCATCTGTGAATTGCTTGTAGTTTCACGAAATTCCGCAGCAGCCTCAACCCTTTTAGCGCTCTTCAGTCAACTTGTTGACAAGCTGCTCTTTGCACATGGAATGTGGCCGAGAGCTCCCATTAAGGTTTGTAGCATTTTTCTTAGTGGAAGTTTTATGATTCAATCCTCTGCATAAACATCGTACA
Organism: Hymenolepis microstoma; assembly: GCA_000469805.3. Classification (NCBI taxonomy): domain Eukaryota; kingdom Metazoa; phylum Platyhelminthes; class Cestoda; order Cyclophyllidea; family Hymenolepididae; genus Hymenolepis; species Hymenolepis microstoma. Next base: position 38,710,026 of record LR215989.1, on the reverse strand, counting down.
TTCACTTCAGTGAGCAAATAGTTATATGAGGGCAAATTTAGTTCCTATTAATGAGTATCAAAATTAACACGGTCCTTTTCCCTCAGTAAATATACCATGCAACTATTTTTATGGTGACAGATCACTTTGGCAACATTTTCTTTCAGCCACATACGACGCTACTAGCAACATTGGCCAATTGTCAGGTAACTGTGTCTGTAACCTAAGATAAGATTAGCCGAGTTTGAAAGCCTATATAAATTCGAAAACTATTATTATTATTATTATTTTATCAAATGGCAGCCTTTGTAATACTTATCATTAGTCCTTTATTTGACTTCTGGCTTCCCAGTATTCGGAATTTCTGCCGTTGTCCGTAAGATTGGACACTCTATCAGATGGGTCTTCTCCACTTCCTCTTGGAGGTCATATAGGGGGCATGTTGGCTGGGCGTACATTTCTATACTGTGAGGATGTTTCATCAGGCAATCGTGTTCGGTACACAGTCTAAATTCTGCAACAGCTTCGAGTCTAGGCCAGTCGGCTATGTTGAAGAGTGGCGCTGTCCACTGCTTCTCCTTTGTTAGGGCTTTAAGTTCGTCGCTTTTTAGAATCTTGAATTCTCTCACAATTCACAATTCACTTTCGATATCTATGAAGGTGGCTTGACACTGCTTTGCGAATACTTGGTAAAGGATATGGAAATTTTACGCAATCGTATCAAGGTAGCCGTGGTGACCTCAGGTGTTACGCCAATCAAAGAAAGCTCTGAAAGCCCTTCAGTGATGCCGTCGTCGTCATGAGCACCTCCGCAGCCATTTCAAAGTCGACGAACGGTGCCTCTTCAGTGTTTTAATGCGAAGATGACACTATCGTCATGACTACTACCTCCTTGTGGCAATATCTTATCATGGTTATGGCAATGTGCAATATATATATGATGATCCTTGCTTTAGAATCCTACATTTTGGTATTGCCGATTTTGTTTTGCCTCCTTTCGATCGAGATGCTATGACTGTTAGATTCTCCGATGTAAGTACAAATACTTCTACTTTCAATTTGTGAGTTATTTGTTAGTTATTTGAGGACTATTTGCGTTGTCGTTTGCATACAGATATACAAGAGTACAACAATGATTGACACCATCTACTAAATGCTCGCGATCATATCTTCAAGCGCGTCTTCGAGCAAGTAAAGGAACGAGAGTGACTATGCAACTTCCCAAGCCCACTCACACAACACACGTTCGCCGGTTGTTTCATAGAACGTTCCCCTCCCTCCCTCCACCCCTCTATCTCCCTTTCTCCCTGTTCAAGTCTTCCCTTGTCCCCTTCCCCCTCCTCCACTTTCTCCTCTTTTCTCTCCTGCTATATTATGGGCATTGGTCGGTACTCAATTACTATTGCTCTGCTTGACTTGCGACTGTGGTTGTGCACTGTTAGCTTCTAGTTATTTGTCTTGATTCTTAAATGGATGGCTTCGGTTCTTGCTACCCCAAGAGTAGTCTCTTTGGACATTGTTAGGACCCATATGATCTAGTGTGGCGTTTACAAGGGCTAAATTTTCTCTCAAACACTGACGAGAATAAAGATTTCTTTCTATCTTAATAATGTCACAAAATTTTATTTAAAATGCCATGCGTTGTACTAGAGTTTATTGAAAACTTCTAGTACGAATTCTAACAGGCATAAAACTGTATCCACAAATGCGAAGAGAACTGTTATTGTACCCCACGTCTGAGAATTTCCCTGACACATGATCTAATCAATAGAATACCATGAAATGCACATGTTAAGTTAAATCTAAATAAATCAAATGCTCCTTTGCCATTATTGGAGTCAGCATTTGCACTGACAACAGCAGCAGCGACGGCGGCGGCGGCAGCGCCATTCCACTTGTTCACAGTAATGACACAATTGGCAGGAACTCATTGGCGTGAGAGACAAAGTAGGGACCCATTTTATGACGTCTTAATTTCAATAAATCAGCAATTCTCTGAACTTCGCTACTTGTGCTCATTTCAGCATTTGGAATATTGGGGTAAAACTGCTAAATTAGTTGCCGATAGCAGCGAACCGTCTGTTTTCCCACACTTCAGTCTTGTTCTATAGGTAGATAAAAATCTTTCCTAGCATTGCGACGTTGAATGTGTCGTTATGGCAACCTTTGTTAATGAGCTGTGTCAGAAAACAAAGAGCATTTCTTCGTTAACTCAAACAAGAGATTGAATCGGGGAGTGAAGTTTGTGCTTAAAGCCATGGGCAATCCAGTTAGCAATAGGAAACGCAACGAGAGACTTAAGTATTAAACTTTAAAAATACAAATGACCCATGACTAACCTGTGGATCAATTTCCCGATTTTCTTGATGGCTAGGATCAGTTTCAAAGGCAAAAACAGAGTTTGAGACAGAAAGGATGGCGTGTACAGCCACACCAGCGGCATTCAGTTGGCAGGACGTTGTGACCACCGTAGAACCTACACAAAAGGAATTATCGCTGATGAACGAATATCATAGGTAGTCATATCGCACAGCATAATAAGAACTCACTAAGAGGCCCTATTCCGAGCTGTCCATAGGCAAGAGAATCCAGATGCATTGACATCAAACTCTGGCGTCAGCGCTGGTCCTATTAGAACCAGGGGAGAACTAGGATTAAGATTATGATTAAAATGTGTAAAATCATAGAAGTTAAAAAGAATATAATGCCATGAATCGTACCTGTTATCAATGAGAGATAAACATGTAAATCCGATGCCATATTCGAATATATAGTATATAGTATTGAGCAGCTTAAGGTATCAGCGTGATAGTAATTGCATTGGAGGAAATGTTGTGTTGGTGGAACTCCGGAAGGCGCCATATCTCTATCCACCGAAATCGGGAAAGACGTTGATGAAGCAAAACGATCTCGTGTCCATTGACTAATTGGTAGTTCGTCACCGGTGGAGGAATTTCCGAACTGTGATGATATAGCAAATGGGTCACAATAATGAATTGATTAACTTATCTAATTTCGGGAGCCAACCCACATTAGACGGTTTTTTCCATGGCGTATTCATGAAGCGATCCCCAACATTTGCTTGCGTATCTGTCACTTCATATTAATTTCTTTTTATGTCATTATTCATTTTGCTGAAAGCATGTTTGTTGAACAGCGTGAATATTCCCTTACGTATATTTGTGCGTGGGCTTCGTGGAGTTGTCTACTGCGCATAGACGCATATTTGTCGTCACTTTGGTGGTATGCTGCTGCAGTTGTTCTTGTTGTTTTTCTATTTACCGATTGAAGGTGCTATTTACTGCAAAGTAATAAAGTCGGTTTCTCATTAATCATCTTATCTCAGGTGTGGCCTTCTTTCTATGACACTCCATTCACACCCGACCTGTGTTATTACTTCGATGTCGCAAAATAGTGCATTTCACTCGCGTGTGCAAAGAAGGCATAAGCGAATGCATTGTATGAATGAACGAACGACTCCGTTATGAAAGACGCTCAAAGACCACTTGGTGCCAAATATGAAAAAGAGATGGACATTTCAGTTAAAAAAAGGAAAAATATAAAATAAAAACACGTTTACAGAACTAAGTAAATCTCACCATTTCCTACCCAGAGCTGCGATTGGATATCTGTGGGACAACGCATTCATCCTGCTGTTTTCGGTAGGCATTGGGGTTCTGAGCGGAACAAACTCCTACTTTATTCTGCAGAAGTTGGCAATAGCCACTATGCGATGTACCACCAGCTTATGGAGCGCTCTACAGCTGTGCAGTTCAAGGGTATCTAATTTGTCTTTCCCTTGTCAACGACGAGGCACGTTGCCATGATGTGTGCATTTTGTAGACGCGCCATGCCATCATTGGTGCTTCCGCGTGTGTGTGGTGCCAGTGACATTGCTGCAAAAATTCTTTCTTAAATTCTTCACACCTGAATGGCTCTTCACCAGTATGTATTCGTTTATGTACACATAGGCAATTTGGATCGTGGTTGAATTTCAGCAGCTGGCATTGTCACTGGAGGCATAAATGATAAGGAAGGTAGATTGAAAGAGAATCCAAGGGTCCAGCAATTGGTTGATATTGGTGAGAGTCTTGCACTATTTATGAGATGCACAAAATTGTGGGTCGTCTCTTTTAGCATCCAGAATGTTCCATTAAGGAGAAGAGGAGATTCGTGAACAAAGCTTCCAATCAACGATAAGATATCATTCAGACGAATGGAAAGAAGGAGACGGAAGTATGCGTAAATGAGAATGGTAAAGAAAGTGGAAATTATTCTAATTGCAGGATATTGCAAACACAATTTCTGGAGGATTGACGCGAGAAATAGGATTTTGATAACAAAGAAAAGACCATAAGAACACAGAGATACTGTATCGTTATTTACGAATTACAAAGGCTACATTGCTCACACCGTACTTCGAATTTTGTGTTGCCTCAGTAGATTGCGTCAAAGACATTGAATCAAGTATTGACAGATTCAGTGGAAATTAACTGTTCATATATTCTTTAGGGTGTACCAACACCCTATGCGGCATCATAAAGCTGTGCGGTTCAAAGGTATGCAGAACAGCAAAACGCGGTGCTAGAGTGCTTGCTAGAGCATAGGCTATGTATACAGGGAAATTTTAAATAATATATGTTCATAGATTTTTATTTCATCCTGAAAATATGCCAAATATATAGGGAACTGCTTTATAATTTAAAATTCTTACACCTCTTCTACTCGTAAGGAGCTTGGGACTTTAAATATAATTTGCATGGTTATAATTTGAGATTCGTTTTATTGTATTGCTTCTCTTACTTGTTTACCTCTCATGGATAACAAGTAGGCTTCATAGTATTATATTCCTTTTAGCTCTTATGATTTTACACTTTTTAAGAAGAACTATTTACACTTGGAGGAGGTTTTAAGCCTCTAATGTGCAAAGACTCCTCAATTAAAAACTTCCAAAAAACACTTATTCTTATTCCATTGGGCACCTCTCCTATAAAATTTTTACAATCCTGATGCCTGATGCTTCAACATTGCAAGCGCGCTTCACAGAGGGGTCATGGTAATTTGAAGTCAGCTTCCGATTTATAGACTTTTCTGCCGTAGGAGGGTACACCACGTAGAGGTAATTCCAGTGTGCACCTCTCCTATAAAATTTAAAAATCCTGAAGCCATACTAGAAAAATTCTAGTATGGCACTAACGCACTCCACGAGACGATTTACTGCCTGACAGAAGGCATAAAACCTTCGCCAAGCGTAAATAATCCGTCGTAAAATAGTTAAGACCATTTGGGCTAAAAAAATAGAATACCATGAAACGCACCTGTTATCAATGAGAGATAAACAAGCAAGAGAAGCAATGCGAGTTAAAGAATCTCAAATTATAACCATAAAAATTATGTTTATAAATGCCAAGCCACTTACGAGTAAATACGGATTCGAAATGCAAAATTTGACAAGAGTTCTGCGTATATATATGGCATATTTTCAAGGTGAATTTAAAATCTATGAGCATAAATCATTCAAAAGTGCATTCAAAATATCAAAATGTGAAAAAGAGATGGACATTTCAGTTAAAAAGAGGAAAAATATAAAATAAAAACACGTTTACAGAACTAAGTAAATCTCACCATTTCCTACCCAGAGCTGCGATTGGATATCTGTGGGACAACGCATTCATCCTGCGTTATCAAGGGTTAGGCAACGTCGCTAGCTTAACTGATCATATCTTACAGACATTCAAATGCGATGCTATAATTAATCTATTAGATTAGTCCATTCAATTCGTTTCTCTTTAATGAAAATCCCTAGAAGTAAGGCTAATGGCTCCGATTTCGTCAAAGTTAGTAGGGAGAAAGAGGGCGTTTGCAGAAAAACAGCCTGTTTGTGAAGGGACTGATGATACTTTTATTGGTAGTAAAGAAGTAAATAAGATCTAACGCCTTTTATTTAATGAAGCTGGTGTATAACTTCAATGTATTGACGAGTTCGATTGCATGAGGCACTGTTGCAGATATAGGGTGTTCAGAATAGATACGACTAGACTTTCCACCCGAATGAAGACTCGGTATCGCCTGGAACAAATGCAAAATATTTTTGCGCCATTTTACATCCAATAAATTTGCAATATTTATGGGTTTTCCTTGGAAAATGTGAAATGTGGAACATTGATGGGATCATGTTTAGAGAATACATTGTCTTCTTTAAGGATAACCGAGTGGCCAAGTTGACCCTCTTAATACTAACGTACTACCAATTCCCATCAACAAAACTCCTATATGATCTCGATCAAGTTAGACTTATAGATACCTCAATAATCTTCCTAAAGACTAGCGGATGAATGTCCAACATCTTACCATTATTTCACTGTTAGGATATTGCCGCCATGTCGAAATATGCTTACGGTAGAATGCTCCAAGACTAATTTTCAGCTCTGTGGTACCATAAAGAACTATTTTTTTGAGGCGCAGTACTAATTCGTCTTTCATTCTTGTATTTAAGCTCTATGCAATCCAACTACAATATGTCGAAAAGAAACGAATCTAAGTAATACATGTTAGTGACCACGTTAGAGATAACTTCCCCAAATTCAATCTGCTGTCTGTATTTCCTAAATCTCATTTCGTAATGCAAATCACCTCGCTTATTCTCCCAGCAAATGCTTTTAAAATTTCTTACTGTGGGTCAATCAGACAATATTATTCGGCTTAACCTCCGCAAATTCATGAATCCTCAAGATGACTGAACTTGAATATCAACAAATACGGAAAACACGACGACGTCAACTCACTGAGTCAGGTAGACTTAACTGGTCAAGCATCTGCAATCGTCTAATCCAACTGAGCTACCTCCCTCTGGACTTTCGTTTTCGTAATCACACACTCACCTCCCCCTCAGTCTTCCAAAATTTCCCTTTCCACTCAATAAACCTATTCAGCCAGAAGTACCTTCTTCTCTCGATACATTGTGTTCAAGTTCGTAAAGGTAGAAAGGTGGTTGCTAGGATACTTGGCTATCACCCAATTTCCTTCAATACACGTCTGAAAAATGGAACGAACATACTTTTATCAGGACTGAGCTGCAGATAAGTTATAGGAGCTTTACATCTTGGGAGAGATTGCAACAAACGTAGGGAGTGGATCTGAAGGATTGAGACAAAACCATCGTTACCACCGACATAGATGAAGTTGGCACACTGCGTCACAGTAAGCGCCGTGATGGCGTAACTACCATCTTTATCTATGGTGGAAGAATCGGTCGTTGCTCGAGTCTGATTTGGAGATACGACTAGAGGAATGGCGTTTGAAAAGGAAGAGGAGGACGCTTGACTTTCTGGTGTTTGGTTCAAGCCGGTATCGTTCACACCTCGAATCTGCAGAAAGAAATGACAAACTATTAGTCATCAAATTTCAATGATAAGGTCTTGTTTATCAACACGCTGAATGTTACTTTTGCGTATAAGTAAGCCCACACAATGATGGGAGTTAAATAAATAAATAAATGGTCCCCTTTCTCAATAACTCCGCGTGCATAAAGTCTTGGTCTTGTCATGGGTATTTGAGTAGGATTTGTTGAAAATGAGAAGTAATATTAGTGGTATTTGCCATACGTGTGCACAGAAGCAGTATAAGTGAGTGGAGTTATTGCAAAAGGTAGTATTTGAAAAGTCCTTTCAAAATTGGGGTATATACTATTTCTTTACACGCTAGCAGTATGCGAGTTGAGTTGAGTTGAGTTGGCAATTGAGTTGGTAGGGTTAGAATTTGGGGTTGGGGTTAGGGTTAGGATTAGGGTCAGGAAACCGAGGGGAACCGATTGCGCGAGTGGAAAAAGTGCACCATGAACCATGAAAAGCAATATCTTCTCCATCATTGGCAGTGTACCGGTTCGCAGACGCGCGAGCGTAGTAAGAACGAACCTGCGCACGGAGGAAGAGCCAATGAATAGTGGTGTGTGAATCAAGGTATTTTCATTAAATATCCATATTGGATTTTTATTCCCTTTAGGGGAATAACAAAGAACGAAGCAATTAGTTGATTGGAATTGAGCTTTTATCATTCATTTTGGAGAATTTTACAATGCTGTCGTAAAAATTCTTATGTTTTAAAACTTGTCTCTACCAAAATTGTCACAGGTTTTATCTGTCAAATAGCATTCCTTGTTTGTATTAGGTATGATTAAATGAATTGAATTAGCACTCTTTAAGTGGTTTTGCTCTGATATCTTTGTTTCTGCCTCGCAGATATGCATCTTGACCCCAATGCCACTGGCACAAGGATAGATGTTAATATTCTATATTAATTAGCTGGCTAACTCTCCACCTGTTTTCTAGAGCGCTTCTCTTCAACTTGCTCTTTTATCTCGCTCAAACATCCTATGTGCTCAGAGCTCAGCTGGCCGCACTGCTGGTTTAGTGGTGTTTTCACAAGCTCTTCGCAACTCTCCATCTGGTCGTCATCTCTCTGACTCCCTGCTCAATGGGCTTATCGAGGCATCGCGGTACCTCATCTGTGAATTGCTTGTAGTTTCACGAAATTCCGCAGCAGCCTCAACCCTTTTAGCGCTCTTCAGTCAACTTGTTGACAAGCTGCTCTTTGCACATGGAATGTGGCCGAGAGCTCCCATTAAGGTTTGTAGCATTTTTCTTAGTGGAAGTTTTATGATTCAATCCTCTGCATAAACATCGTACATTCACTTCAGTGAGCAAATAGTTATATGAGGGCAAATTTAGTTCCTATTAATGAGTATCAAAATTAACACGGTCCTTTTCCCTCAGTAAATATACCATGCAACTATTTTTATGGTGACAGATCACTTTGGCAACATTTTCTTTCAGCCACATACGACGCTACTAGCAACATTGGCCAATTGTCAGGTAACTGTGTCTGTAACCTAAGATAAGATTAGCCGAGTTTGAAAGCCTATATAAATTCGAAAACTATTATTATTATTATTATTTTATCAAATGGCAGCCTTTGTAATACTTATCATTAGTCCTTTATTTGACTTCTGGCTTCCCAGTATTCGGAATTTCTGCCGTTGTCCGTAAGATTGGACACTCTATCAGATGGGTCTTCTCCACTTCCTCTTGGAGGTCATATAGGGGGCATGTTGGCTGGGCGTACATTTCTATACTGTGAGGATGTTTCATCAGGCAATCGTGTTCGGTACACAGTCTAAATTCTGCAACAGCTTCGAGTCTAGGCCAGTCGGCTATGTTGAAGAGTGGCGCTGTCCACTGCTTCTCCTTTGTTAGGGCTTTAAGTTCGTCGCTTCTTAGAATCTTGAATTCTCTCACAATTCACAATTCACTTTCGATATCTATGATATAGAATACCATGAAATGCACATGTTAAGTTAAATAAAAATGAATCAAATGCTCCTTTGCCATTATTGGAGTCAGCATTTGCACTGACAACAGCAGCAGCGACGGCGGCGGCGGCAGCGCCATTCCACTTGTTCACAGTAATGACACAATTGGCAGGAACTCATTGGCGTGAGAGACAAAGTAGGGACCCATTTTATGACGTCTTAATTTCAATAAATCAGCAATTCTCTGAACTTCGCTACTTGTGCTCATTTCAGCATTTGGAATATTGGGGTAAAACTGCTAAATTAGTTGCCGATAGCAGCGAACCGTCTGTTTTCCCACACTTCAGTCTTGTTCTATAGGTAGATAAAAATCTTTCCTAGCATTGCGACGTTGAATGTGTCGTTATGGCAAACTTTGTTAATGTGCTGTGTCAGAAAACAAAGAGCATTTCTTCGTTAACTCAAACAAGAGATTGAATCGGGGAGTGAAGTTTGTGCTTAAAGCCATGGGCAATCCAGTTAGCAATAGGAAACGCAACGAGAGACTTAAGTATTAAACTTTAAAAATACAAATGACCCATGACTAACCTGTGGATCAATTTCCCGATTTTCTTGATGGCTAGGATCAGTTTCAAAGGCAAAAACAGAGTTTGAGACAGAAAGGATGGCGTGTACAGCCACACCAGCGGCATTCAGTTGGCAGGACGTTGTGACCACCGTAGAACCTACACAAAAGGAATTATCGCTGATGAACGAATATCATAGGTAGTCATATCGCACAGCATAATAAGAACTCACTAAGAGGCCCTATTCCGAGCTGTCCATAGGCAAGAGAATCCAGATGCATTGACATCAAACTCTGGCGTCAGCGCTGGTCCTATTAGAACCAGGGGAGAACTAGGATTAAGATTATGATTAAAATGTGTAAAATCATAGAAGTTAAAAAGAATATAATGCCATGAATCGTACCTGTTATCAATGAGAGATAAACATGTAAATCCGATGCCATATTCGAATATATAGTATATAGTATTGAGCAGCTTAAGGTATCAGCGTGATAGTAATTGCATTGGAGGAAATGTTGTGTTGGTGGAACTCCGGAAGGCGCCATATCTCTATCCACCGAAATCGGGAAAGACGTTGATGAAGCAAAACGATCTCGTGTCCATTGACTAATTGGTAGTTCGTCACCGGTGGAGGAATTTCCGAACTGTGATGATATAGCAAATGGGTCACAATAATGAATTGATTAACTTATCTAATTTCGGGAGCCAACCCACATTAGACGGTTTTTTCCATGGCGTATTCATGAAGCGATCCCCAACATTTGCTTGCGTATCTGTCACTTCATATTAATTTCTTTTTATGTCATTATTCATTTTGCTGAAAGCATGTTTGTTGAACAGCGTGAATATTCCCTTACGTATATTTGTGCGTGGGCTTCGTGGAGTTGTCTACTGCGCATAGACGCATATTTGTCGTCACTTTGGTGGTATGCTGCTGCAGTTGTTCTTGTTGTTTTTCTATTTACCGATTGAAGGTGCTATTTACTGCAAAGTAATAAAGTCGGTTTCTCATTAATCATCTTATCTCAGGTGTGGCCTTCTTTCTATGACACTCCATTCACACCCGACCTGTGTTATTACTTCGATGTCGCAAAATAGTGCATTTCACTCGCGTGTGCAAAGAAGGCATAAGCGAATGCATTGTATGAATGAACGAACGACTCCGTTATGAAAGACGCTCAAAGACCACTTGGTGCCAAATATGAAAAAGAGATGGACATTTCAGTTAAAAAAAGGAAAAATATAAAATAAAAACACGTTTACAGAACTAAGTAAATCTCACCATTTCCTACCCAGAGCTGCGATTGGATATCTGTGGGACAACGCATTCATCCTGCTGTTTTCGGTAGGCATTGGGGTTCTGAGCGGAACAAACTCCTACTTTATTCTGCAGAAGTTGGCAATAGCCACTATGCGATGTACCACCAGCTTATGGAGCGCTCTACAGCTGTGCAGTTCAAGGGTATCTAATTTGTCTTTCCCTTGTCAACGACGAGGCACGTTGCCATGATGTGTGCATTTTGTAGACGCGCCATGCCATCATTGGTGCTTCCGCGTGTGTGTGGTGCCAGTGACATTGCTGCAAAAATTCTTTCTTAAATTCTTCACACCTGAATGGCTCTTCACCAGTATGTATTCGTTTATGTACACATAGGCAATTTGGATCGTGGTTGAATTTCAGCAGCTGGCATTGTCACTGGAGGCATAAATGATAAGGAAGGTAGATTGAAAGAGAATCCAAGGGTCCAGCAATTGGTTGATATTGGTGAGAGTCTTGCACTATTTATGAGATGCACAAAATTGTGGGTCGTCTCTTTTAGCATCCAGAATGTTCCATTAAGGAGAAGAGGAGATTCGTGAACAAAGCTTCCAATCAACGATAAGATATCATTCAGACGAATGGAAAGAAGGAGACGGAAGTATGCGTAAATGAGAATGGTAAAGAAAGTGGAAATTATTCTAATTGCAGGATATTGCAAACACAATTTCTGGAGGATTGACGCGAGAAATAGGATTTTGATAACAAAGAAAAGACCATAAGAACACAGAGATACTGTATCGTTATTTACGAATTACAAAGGCTACATTGCTCACACCGTACTTCGAATTTTGTGTTGCCTCAGTAGATTGCGTCAAAGACATTGAATCAAGTATTGACAGATTCAGTGGAAATTAACTGTTCATATATTCTTTAGGGTGTACCAACACCCTATGCGGCATCATAAAGCTGTGCGGTTCAAAGGTATGCAGAACAGCAAAACGCGGTGCTAGAGTGCTTGCTAGAGCATAGGCTATGTATACAGGGAAATTTTAAATAATATATGTTCATAGATTTTTATTTCATCCTGAAAATATGCCAAATATATAGGGAACTGCTTTATAATTTAAAATTCTTACACCTCTTCTACTCGTAAGGAGCTTGGGACTTTAAATATAATTTGCATGGTTATAATTTGAGATTCGTTTTATTGTATTGCTTCTCTTACTTGTTTACCTCTCATGGATAACAAGTAGGCTTCATAGTATTATATTCCTTTTAGCTCTTATGATTTTACACTTTTTAAGAAGAACTATTTACACTTGGAGGAGGTTTTAAGCCTCTAATGTGCAAAGACTCCTCAATTAAAAACTTCCAAAAAACACTTATTCTTATTCCATTGGGCACCTCTCCTATAAAATTTTTACAATCCTGATGCCTGATGCTTCAACATTGCAAGCGCGCTTCACAGAGGGGTCATGGTAATTTGAAGTCAGCTTCCGATTTATAGACTTTTCTGCCGTAGGAGGGTACACCACGTGGAGGTAATTTCAGTGTGCACCTCACCTATAAAATTTTTTAACTCCTGTTGCCATACTAGAATTTATCTAGTATGGCACTTAAACTTTCCACAAGACCATTGACTACTTGGCAGAAGGCATAAAACCTTCTCCAAGCAGCAATGGTCCTTCTTAAAATATTTAATACCATTTGGGCTAAAAAAATAGAATACCATGAAATGCACCTGTTATCAATGAGAGATAAACAAGCAAGAGAAGCAATGCGAGTTAAAGAATCTCAAATTATAACCATAAAAATTATGTTTATAAATGCCAAGCCACTTACGAGTAAATACGGATTCGAAATGCAAAATTTGACAAGAGTTCTGCGTATATATATGGCATATTTTCAAGGTGAATTTAAAATCTATGAGCACAAATCATTCAAAAGCGCATTCAAAATATCAAATTTTAAGTTTGAAATCGATTAGAGTCCACTGATATTTAACGCAAGCTGTATTTACTATTAACGATTCAATTACTGGTGTTGATAAGAGTGCATTAAATAAATAAGCTTATTTGTTTATTGAATAACTGAAATATTGGTCCAGCAGAATACAGTTACCAAATATTTCTAAATTCTTCGTAATTCTGCTAATTACCTAATTGATTTTGTAATACAAAACTTGCACGTATTGGTTTCCGAAGCTGGTAGTTGTTCACTTATTCTCCTTTCAACTTGCTAATTGGTTATATGTTGAAGATATATAATATAAAAGAAATATCAAATGTGGAATGTATAATTTAAAGCAGTTTCTTTTTAGATCACTAGCTTTTTAAGGAAATAATTATATTTTCCTGCAAATTCGATCATTTTGGTATACAATGAGGCAAGGGCCTACATTCGTTGAGAGAAGGCAACATAAATGAATAGCCTATCCAAAGAGCTGTAAACGAGTGGAGGTCAAAAATTCAAGAGGTTGGAGCGCAATATCATCAACCAAGAAATTTGAGTGGTGCATTTTGCCAGTGGGTATTTTAATAGTAAATGCCAGAAAAAAATTAGAAGAATTTGGCACCAAATTCTCTAGTTTATTTATTCATTTATTTATTTATTGTTCAGGTATAACATGGTAAGACATGAGATTCAGCAATATAAATGAGTGGAATCTCAAGTTTATCATGGCAGTGTAGAATAAAATTGCATAAGTAGATCGAATCAAAGAGGACATTTCAAATTGTGAACTTGTGTTTCAACGGAAGTTTGTGGCTGCTTTATGACATTGTTGCAGTGAATGGAACGCCACTTAAATGGCTATTTGAGGCGAGTTGTCACGCCCAAATGCAAAGACAGACTGGATAGTTGTGTTAGCAAAGTCTCATTCGTCTCTAATGATGATTTCATTATTTCACTGGCGACCTCAGTCGCTGCTTCTTCAAACTAGAGGCATGTAATAAATAACAAAATCACTTACAGTTGCAATACAATCAACTTTCAATCATCTGAACAAACAAAAGAGCCTAGTAGGCCAATAAGAGTTGGAAGTGAGGTTTAAATGTATGCACATAAGTCAGGATGTCCAGGAGGAGGGGGAGGAGGTTACCTTATTTGAAGACTGAAATTGTGGAGTTTTTCACTTTTTCATGTGGTACTGTTCAATTAGTGACATTGAGTTCTACAAAATGAGTTTCAAAATGAGATTCTCTACCAAATACTTCCTAATGCCGTTCCCTCTAATCCGACGTTATTAAATTCGTTGTCTTTGAAATCGAAAGTTTTCATCTCCTTCCTCTACTTACTTTAATTGATCTCATTATTTAAATTGATAACAATTCCTGTTTATCAAGGCAACCAACTACGGATTGGCAATGCCTACCGAAAGTGAAAATGCGTGCTCTTTTATTTCTGTGCCCTATTTACCTTCGAGTTTTACCATTTCATGTTATCGCGTGTGTCCACTGCGTGTAGCACATATCATCGGTAAAACTTACTTTAGTAAGTCGGGGTTGTCGTTGCGGTATGATTAAAAAAACGTCGTTATCCAGTCAATTAACTTGTGTGATGCAATTTCGACATTCCATGAGTCATAATATTACACGAGTATACTTTGCTGATGTAAATGATATACAATTGAGGTAAATCGTAAATAATTTTGCAGAGAACTTTTATCCTACTAAGCTCTGGTTAATCAATATGGTTATCAAATTTACACTTTGTTGGAGCATACTAAAGTGACGAAATTTACGCCTGCTTTTAGAAACCACTTCGGGTTCGTATGGTATTCTGTTGGAGAAGATTTGCGGACGTCCCAGAAAGTGGATAAACAATTTTGCTACTTCGCTTTACATGTTCTGTGTGGAATGGCCAATGCCCCAGTTCCTTAGACAACTATTGCTCTATACAAGTTGACTCGGATTTATTTAACCCGTTCAAACTATTACAGAGCGTCACCCATCTTTTTTAAATTAATTTCATTTAATTAAGTCATTAGGCCACTTTCTCTTCGAATGTTTGATTTACTGAAAATGTGGACTAACTACTTTGTCTACAAAGTACTCCATTTTTATTTTAAATATTTAAAGACCGTGCAGGTGATCATAACATATACCTCATATCCACCTCTATGGAATAATTTCCTTTCAAATTCCGATATCTCCCTTAACGCCACAGGGTTATAAGATTCGCATTCGTGTACTTCTTAATAGTTCACAGGTTTAATCACTTAGTTGCGCGCCTAGGTAACCAAATTCGCTTAAACTCCATTTAGCTACCATTTTAAGTGACTTGGTTGCAGTGTAACGCCGACTGAGGATTAATTTGTCTTATCATGTGCAAAGTAGTTGTTCTCGCCATGGTAATATTGAAATTGATGCGTTGTTATTGCTTTTTCATATATCTTAAAACTCATAATAAATGTTGAAATCAGAAACAATGTTTGAAAGCAAGAATTTTTAGAAAGCAAGATGAATTCACGGTTGTGGAATAGTGGCGTAAATCGTTTTTCGAATCTCTTACTGCGACCTTATTAGTTGTGAAGTTTAATTATGCTCAACAAGCAGTACAAGGAGTGTAAAATGAGGAGGAAGCTTTCGCACTTGGAATATTTGAGATTTTGTGTTTTTTCAACTGTAATTTTACATGCCGACTAAAATCGAGAGGTGTTTATTCAGAATTTCTTAATTTTGGTGAATTCTTTTAACATCCCTTTGCAGAAAAATTAATTCTACGCATATCCTTCCGTGTAATAAATATCAACTGAATATGCGGCGACGCTTTTGGAATTCACTGCTATCATCTTTGTCATATAGACCTTTATGGCTTGAAATTCTTGAAAATGCTCATTTGAAATTTTTCCTTAGCTTTGTAGGCATTTTGATGGGAGTTTGCAGTGTTTTCGTTACTCATGAACAAAGATTTGTGTTCCACAATTCCTTTAAAGCTCATATGTCAACTTGATTAATTGTAAAAGATTGGGTTTCGCGGGGCTCTTCATGAGTCGTTAGAGTTACGGAATCGATATCTGGTATGTGCCTGCTGGATTTGTCCCCCGACTGTCTAGTTTAATCCCATAAAGGTATACCTTGCACACACTATGATCTACGTTCTTGCCCAGCATAGCCTACGTTCTCTTCTTTTGTTCAGGTCGGCGCTGCATCCAAAGTACCTGTGATTTCACAGTAGCCCAATGCCAGCGTGACAAAAAGGACCACTCGCTCACTTCACAGTCTTATCATTAATGCTCTCAATTGTCTCAGTGTGTGGATAGTGGCCCTTCTTTTCACACTTAGTGATCTCGATACACTCAAAGCTGTGGTTGAGACTACGAAATTGGGTATTTTCGGACCAGAGAGTCCTCCCACTGTAGTTCAGGTATGTTTGCACTTAATTTATTATTTACTTTTGTGTTTACACCCAGACACCGAAGTGTTGTTACATTACAGCTGGTCTATACTTGATGGTGTTTGGTTCAAGCTGGTATCGTTTACACCTTGAATCTGCGGAAAAAAAATGACAAACTATTAGTCAGTCAAATTTCAATGGTAAGATCTTGTATATCAACACGCTGAATGTTGCTTTTGCGTATAAGTAAGCCCACACAATGATGGGAGTGAAATAGAATTTAAATCTGTAGCTCGAAAATTCCGAAAATTATCATATGACAGACACGAAGGCGAAACGTTGGATAAAGGGAGCATTTCATACCAACAAAAATTTTATGCCTGTTATTACCTATTGCCTCCAAATTTTGCACAATTGATCAAATGTACTAAAATTGTTTCTTTAAGCATCCAAAATGTCCCATTACGGAGGATTCGTGGGTCAATATAACAACCATGAGGGAAGATAGACAAAGCGTCCGAAGGGGAAAAAATCAAAGACAAGATAGCACACTGACAAATCGAAAAAAGGAAGTGGAACAGACTGCAAAAACAGAAGACGTACAACCCTGGAGACGACAGCCAGCTGTCCTAAGGCAAATCATCTTACAAGCCAAACGGACTACTTTCAACAGCTTCATTTCAAATATTAACTACCAAAGTGATATCCAACGCACATTAAGATTCCTGAGTAACCTCTTAAACAACCAGGAGAAACTAAAGAAGGAACCAATACGCTTTGAAAAATAGGGCAAGTTCCAAAATTTTAAGTTTAGAATAGAAGTGGGCTGGTATTGCTGGTATTGATAAGAGTGTCTGTACAGGTCGGCAGTATCTAGTCCATTCCTCCCCGCTTCGCATATAACTCTACAACCTGATGGCGTCGAGTGGCTTGGATTGATTTTGTTCAGGTTAATTTGATCACACCCAACTTGAGCAAATGAGGAAGTGTCAAGTAGCAGAGTGAATAGTGAAGTAGAGTCAACATAGAGTAGGAAGCGCAGGAGATTGAGTAAATATAAATGAAGGCTTTATCAACTCAATCGCTTGGTCGTCATTGGTGGACATTCTTTCCACCCCATGCCACCCAACCCCACCCAACCCCACCACATCTCTTTTCAATGGCATTTTTACGCTTAAAGTTGGTGATTTTTTCATTAAGTTTAGTTCGATTCACAATTCGCATACGCACCCAAAGTGATTCCCCTACTTGGTAATAACACTTCCTCAAAATGCTCTCGACAAGCCGAAGAGTCATTCCCGTTGTGAAGTGGATAGATTTGAAGCGAGAGAGAATTCAAAAGTTGGTTTCAGGACGTCTCATCGAATGTGAAACGCCTAGAATCCCATCAAATATCGAAATTACAATCAAATTTGAAAACGCCTTTGTTGGCATATGGCCATGATTTTTAGAAAGTGCAGCGAACTAAAATTTCGAACTGTCAAATGGTCTTTAAATTAATATTTTTATATTTAACAGACACTCATGCAATCAGTATCTGTAATCTTATTCAAAGACTACTTCCTACTCCTTGCATGTTATGCAAATCTCGCGACTGACTGGGAAAAACTGATCTAACGTCTAGTGATTATTATTCCAGTTACCACAATTCGCACCATGAGCCGCTCTCAATGCCCTACAGGAGTACTTCGTCTATGACGTCAAAGTCAAGAGCGTATGACGTCAATACGCTCCGTTTTCTCAGTACTGCTGAGGGGAATTTTTTTGAGAAAAGTCAAGGCGAATTTGCGTAGCATCTGACATTGCAAACAGGAACTACCTAACCGGTCTTTTAATGGCTAAAACACAATATATTAATATTTCTAATTTTACATATTTTAGATACGAATTGAAAATAATGACCTTTTCAATTTGGTATATAAAAGAACCTTTTCTAGTTTCCGCAAACATTTTGGGAGCAATTTACCTCAGTACGAAGATCAGACATCTTAAATTCGGAAAATGGTAGCTGTTATTTCGGTGATATTAGAAATGAATTAATGAAAATCACTCGGATGTGCAAGTTGCTTTGAAATGTAAGTTTGACGATAAATCGAAATCACCACAACGTTCCTTCAATAATGTTTTTTTCAATCTTCAATGGAAAATTTACCATTTTAAATTCACAAATTTGGATTGGTGAAGGTGGCACATCATGAAGTTAGTGATTGCAGACATGAAAGAATTTAATCATTGCAGTCTGGATGCACTTGATACATGCTTGTCTCATTTGTCATTATATAGTTTTAGTTAGTAAGAATTTCACTTTCTATTGGAGAGCTCAGTTCAAATACCTCGAACTGATTTATATCTACCTCATGTAATTATTTTTATAAAGGCAGAAAATGTTCTCATAAAGAATTCATCAACTTGAAGACTATGAGACAACAGCAACACAACAACTTTCAAAGAACAGTTTTAATAATAAGTTAGAAGTTGATGAGCTACGAGTTATGGAAACACATTAGAAAAGTGATGACAAGTTCACTTTAGGCTGTTGCAAAGCTGTATAAGGAAGTGCTTGTAATGCTTTCGTACTTGTCTGTATTTAAGTGCAATTAAGTGTATGTCGTAATCGCACAGTATCTTCTTTTGTTATTGTAGAGTTTTGGAATTTACTCGATTCCCCGAAATAATTCGGTTCTTGGCAATTTTATGCTATTATTTGCGAATAACAATAAAATTTTAAATAGGCAAATCACTACCTGAGTTACTTCACAGTCGAATCTTACAAATAGTGTCCAGATTAAATATATGATAAATTGTAAAAGTACATATCGCTCTTTTAAAAAATAATGATCAATCCTTCCCACTTAATTCGATGAGACTACTGCACGGTATTTTGTAAAATTTCTCGCCAAAACAGTAAGGTTTACATAAATGTATCATTAAATTGAAATCAACTGTAGTCGGCTAGTTGAAGTGAATCCTGTAAGTTGATTGGTCTACAAGTTATCCAACTGAAGGCGTGGCAACCGCTAAAGTGTGTTTTAGTGTTTTAATGTGTTCTTACAAGAATGTTTAACACGGTGAAAACTGCCAACTTAAAGCCTTCGCACTAAATCTCCACAAGGTACTTGATGATAGAATTTGTTAGCTCAAAATGAAACATCTAATTTTTGTAATGTAGTTCCAGGCGCCATTTTCACAAGTGACAGCTGGATTTAACAATGTCGATTTTTCTGCTTTTGGCCTAACTTACTACGACCGATTAGCATTACTACTTTAAAGTTTTATATTAGTCAGCACAGTTAGTGGTAGATTAAATGAAACGCATATCCTACTGTAAATGTCGACAAGACATGGCCAATATTGCATATTAAGAAGGGTGTTGGCATTAAAGCATTAATAATAAACCAAGCGAAAAGGAAGGCCACAATTTTGGGTTTTCAGATGCTGGTATTTACAGTTTTGTAACCACTTCTGTTTCTAATTTCCCTATGTTGCCCTGATTTCAGGCTTGCTTCGCCAATGTCATTCGTGCATTGCCCACCCTCTAAGGAATATGCACGAGAATAAACTCGCCCCATCCATTCACGCCCAGCAAAAACCCTGCCTGTGCTACATGAATAGAGGGTATAAGACTGTTCAATGATTCTAGTTTGAAACCTCTTTGTCTCTTCATTGACAGATAGAGTTTATTTTGTCTATTGACTGACTAACTGAAGGGCTGCATGAGAAATGTGTGTATTGTGTATTGTTAATCATTACTATAACTGAGTGGTGTATTCAAGGAAGAATCAGACTCAATGAATGTACTCGCAGTCCCTTCATGGTGAATCTATTAACTCTGACGTGTTTGACATCCTGTTAACCACGTTTCATTATGACATAAATTACCACTGAATGTAATTGGGTTTCTGCTCACACCCTGGACAAAACTATGAATGGATGATAAGAAAAGGAGAGGCAAATTTAATTGGCGAGGAGAACTTCTGATAGCAGTTATTAAATGACTGATATGAAATTCGATATCTGCCTACATATTATTATTATTGTATCAAATCGCAGGCCTTGCAATAGTTATCATTAGCCCATTAGTTGACTTCTGGCTTCCCAGTATCTCTGGGTTTCTGTCGTTGTCTGTAGGACTAGACACCGCATCAGATGGGTCTTCTTCATTTCCTCCTAAAGGTCACCTAGGGGACATTTTGTTTGAGCGTAACTCCTATTCTGTGAAGACATTTCGCCAGGCAATCGTGTCCGCTACGCAGTCTGAATTCTGCAACAACTTCGAGTCTAGGCCAGTCGGCCATGTTGGAGAGTGCCGCTGTCCACCGCTTCTCCTTTGTTCGGGTTTTAAGTTCTTTGCTTCTTAGAGTCTCGAATTCTCGCCTGATTTAAGTCCTAATTGTGTAGAAAGATATTGGCCGGTCTATAGCTCGCAAAATTGAGGTCCTCTTCTTGCCAAGTTTGTCAGCACGCTCATTGCCTATAATGCCACAATGTCCAGGGATCCACTGAAGAACTACTGTTTTACTTTTTTCTTTGAGTAGTTGATGCGGTTTTTTGCATTCGTGGATCTCAGCTGTTTTGGGTGGTTCTCTGTTTTCAATTGACTGTATTGCTGACTGCGCGTTGGTGAGTTAGTATCCCGGCCGCACAATTGGCCTAGTGCTATCTTAATGGCCCCTATTTCACCCTCGAATGCAGATCTATTATGTCGCGTTGCTGCGAAGAAAGTGAATAGTTCAGAGTAAACCCCTGTACCAACGTTTGCGTGGTTTTCTACTTGCGACCCATTAGTGAAGACCTGGAGCCATTGATCTACAGGATAGTTGACATTAATCGACTCAAGGACCAACAATCGCATTTGATCTGGTGAGATGTCGGCTTTTGTGAAATGGCCAAGAAGTTTGGTGCACAATTGTACTTCGTTATCTGCTAATGGGTTTTGGGGTAAAGAGAGGCTTTCTGTATTGAGCCAACCTGCGTTTTTAGGCATCTTGGTCCATTTTCGTATGTGCTCCAGAATGTGTCACTGGGACTACGCAGTGGTTTCACATACAGGGTCAAGGCCATCTCTTCGATAAATAAACATATTGTACTGTTCCCTGTGACCGGAAGCATTGCATCAACGGGTGTTGATTTTATCCCTCCAGTAATTAGTCCCAATGCCTAGTTGTGCGCTTGGTTCTCGAGTGTTGGTATGCATTTTTCGATGTGTTAATAACCATGCCATTGTTGTCGCACCAGTTAGCTAATAGTTTGAGTGCATGATTTAGGGCAATTTCCGTCCTCTTCTGAGCGTTTGTGTGTTCCAATCCACATAACTATATGACATGATTGCAGTGGTTTATGTGAGAGTGTGCTCGTATACATATAAATATACATATATCCGCCAAACATCGCAAGCGAGCAAATAGCTATATCTCAGCTTCGAGTTCATGGAAACTGAATAGTTCAGTAAGTACCCTATGTGGTATTGCTGTGTTTTCTTTAATTTCATAAAATTTTGGAACTTGTTTCCTGATATCTCTTGAGGTTTTTCTTTTGTTTGTGGGAATAGTACTTCGCGAAGGAGTTAGCTTCGAGTCTAGGCCAGTCGGCTATGTTGAAGAGTGGCGCTGTCCACTGCTTCTCCTTTGTTAGGGCTTTAAGTTCGTCGCTTCTTAGAATCTTGAATTCTCTCACAATTCACAATTCACTTTCGATATCTATGATATAGAATACCATGAAATGCACATGTTAAGTTAAATAAAAATGAATCAAATGCTCCTTTGCCATTATTGGAGTCAGCATTTGCACTGACAACAGCAGCAGCGACGGCGGCGGCGGCAGCGCCATTCCACTTGTTCACAGTAATGACACAATTGGCAGGAACTCATTGGCGTGAGAGACAAAGTAGGGACCCATTTTATGACGTCTTAATTTCAATAAATCAGCAATTCTCTGAACTTCGCTACTTGTGCTCATTTCAGCATTTGGAATATTGGGGTAAAACTGCTAAATTAGTTGCCGATAGCAGCGAACCGTCTGTTTTCCCACACTTCAGTCTTGTTCTATAGGTAGATAAAAATCTTTCCTAGCATTGCGACGTTGAATGTGTCGTTATGGCAACCTTTGTTAATGAGCTGTGTCAGAAAACAAAGAGCATTTCTTCGTTAACTCAAACAAGAGATTGAATCGGGGAGTGAAGTTTGTGCTTAAAGCCATGGGCAATCCAGTTAGCAATAGGAAACGCAACGAGAGACTTAAGTATTAAACTTTAAAAATACAAATGACCCATGACTAACCTGTGGATCAATTTCCCGATTTTCTTGATGGCTAGGATCAGTTTCAAAGGCAAAAACAGAGTTTGAGACAGAAAGGATGGCGTGTACAGCCACACCAGCGGCATTCAGTTGGCAGGACGTTGTGACCACCGTAGAACCTACACAAAAGGAATTATCGCTGATGAACGAATATCATAGGTAGTCATATCGCACAGCATAATAAGAACTCACTAAGAGGCCCTAAATCATTCAAAAGTGCATTCAAAATATCAAAATGTGAAAAAGAGATGGACATTTCAGTTAAAAAGAGGAAAAATATAAAATAAAAACACGTTTACAGAACTAAGTAAATCTCACCATTTCCTACCCAGAGCTGCGATTGGATATCTGTGGGACAACGCATTCATCCTGCGTTATCAAGGGTTAGGCAACGTCGCTAGCTTAACTGATCATATCTTACAGACATTCAAATGCGATGCTATAATTAATCTATTAGATTAGTCCATTCAATTCGTTTCTCTTTAATGAAAATCCCTAGAAGTAAGGCTAATGGCTCCGATTTCGTCAAAGTTAGTAGGGAGAAAGAGGGCGTTCGCAGAAAAACAGCCTGTTTGTGAAGGGACTGATGATACTTTTATTGGTAGTAAAGAAGTAAATAAGATCTAACGCCTTTTATTTAATGAAGCTGGTGTATAACTTCAATGTATTGACGAGTTCGATTGCATGAGGCACTGTTGCAGATATAGGGTGTTCAGAATAGATACGACTAGACTTTTCACCCGAATGAAGACTCGGTATCGCCTGGAACAAAGGCAAAATATTTTTGCGCCATTTTACATCCAATAAATTTGCAATATTTATGGGTTTTCCTTGGAAAATGTGAAATGTGGAACATTGATGGGATCATGTTTAGAGAATACATTGTCTTCTTTAAGGATAACCGAGTGGCCAAGTTGACCCTCTTAATACTAACGTACTACCAATTCCCATCAACAAAACTCCTATATGATCTCGATCAAGTTAGACTTATAGATACCCCAATAATCTTCCTAAAGACTAGCGGATGAATGTCCAACATCTTACCATTATTTCACTGTTAGGATATTGCCGCCATGTCGAAATATGCTTACGGTAGAATGCTCCAAGACTAATTTTCAGCTCTGTGGTACCATAAAGAACTATTTTTTTTAGGCGCAGTACTAATTCGTCTTTCATTCTTGTATTTAAGCTCTATGCAATCCAACTACAATATGTCGAAAAGAAACGAATCTAAGTAATACATGTTAGTGACCACGTTAGAGATAACTTCCCCAAATTCAATCTGCTGTCTGTATTTCCTAAATCTCATTTCGTAATGCAAATCACCTCGCTTATTCTCCCAGCAAATGCTTTTAAAATTTCTTACTGTAGGTCAATCAGACAATATTATTCGGCTTAACCTCCGCAAATTCATGAATCCTCAAGATGACTGAACTTGAATATCAACAAATACGGAAAACACGACGACGTCAACTCACTGAGTCAGGTAGACTTAACTGGTCAAGCATCTGCAATCGTCTAATCCAACTGAGCTACCTCCCTCTGGACTTTCGTTTTCGTAATCACACACTCACCTCCCCCTCAGTCTTCCAAAATTTCCCTTTCCACTCAATAAACCTATTCAGCCAGAAGTACCTTCTTCTCTCGATACATTGTGTTCAAGTTCGTAAAGGTAGAAAGGTGGTTGCTAGGATACTTGGCTATCACCCAATTTCCTTCAATACACGTCTGAAAAATGGAACGAACATACTTTTATCAGGACTGAGCTGCAGATAAGTTATAGGAGCTTTACATCTTGGGAGAGATTGCAACAAACGTAGGGAGTGGATCTGAAGGATTGAGACAAAACCATCGTTACCACCGACATAGATGAAGTTGGCACACTGCGTCACAGTAAGCGCCGTGATGGCGTAACTACCATCTTTATCTATGGTGGAAGAATCGGTCGTTGCTCGAGTCTGATTTGGAGATACGACTAGAGGAATGGCGTTTGAAAAGGAAGAGGAGGACGCTTGACTTTCTGGTGTTTGGTTCAAGCCGGTATCGTTCACACCTCGAATCTGCAGAAAGAAATGACAAACTATTAGTCATCAAATTTCAATGATAAGGTCTTGTTTATCAACACGCTGAATGTTACTTTTGCGTATAAGTAAGCCCACACAATGATGGGAGTTAAATAAATAAATAAATGGTCCCCTTTCTCAATAACTCCGCGTGCATAAAGTCTTGGTCTTGTCATGGGTATTTGAGTAGGATTTGTTGAAAATGAGAAGTAATATTAGTGGTATTTGCCATACGTGTGCACAGAAGCAGTATAAGTGAGTGGAGTTATTGCAAAAGGTAGTATTTGAAAAGTCCTTTCAAAATTGGGGTATATACTATTTCTTTACACGCTAGCAGTATGCGAGTTGAGTTGAGTTGAGTTGGCAATTGAGTTGGTAGGGTTAGAATTTGGGGTTGGGGTTAGGGTTAGGATTAGGGTCAGGAAACCGAGGGGAACCGATTGCGCGAGTGGAAAAAGTGCACCATGAACCATGAAAAGCAATATCTTCTCCATCATTGGCAGTGTACCGGTTCGCAGACGCGCGAGCGTAGTAAGAACGAACCTGCGCACGGAGGAAGAGCCAATGAATAGTGGTGTGTGAATCAAGGTATTTTCATTAAATATCCATATTGGATTTTTATTCCCTTTAGGGGAATAACAAAGAACGAAGCAATTAGTTGATTGGAATTGAGCTTTTATCATTCATTTTGGAGAATTTTACAATGCTGTCGTAAAAATTCTTATGTTTTAAAACTTGTCTCTACCAAAATTGTCACAGGTTTTATCTGTCAAATAGCATTCCTTGTTTGTATTAGGTATGATTAAATGAATTGAATTAGCACTCTTTAAGTGGTTTTGCTCTGATATCTTTGTTTCTGCCTCGCAGATATGCATCTTGACCCCAATGCCACTGGCACAAGGATAGATGTTAATATTCTATATTAATTAGCTGGCTAACTCTCCACCTGTTTTCTAGAGCGCTTCTCTTCAACTTGCTCTTTTATCTCGCTCAAACATCCTATGTGCTCAGAGCTCAGCTGGCCGCACTGCTGGTTTAGTGGTGTTTTCACAAGCTCTTCGCAACTCTCCATCTGGTCGTCATCTCTCTGACTCCCTGCTCAATGGGCTTATCGAGGCATCGCGGTACCTCATCTGTGAATTGCTTGTAGTTTCACGAAATTCCGCAGCAGCCTCAACCCTTTTAGCGCTCTTCAGTCAACTTGTTGACAAGCTGCTCTTTGCACATGGAATGTGGCCGAGAGCTCCCATTAAGGTTTGTAGCATTTTTCTTAGTGGAAGTTTTATGATTCAATCCTCTGCATAAACATCGTACATTCACTTCAGTGAGCAAATAGTTATATGAGGGCAAATTTAGTTCCTATTAATGAGTATCAAAATTAACACGGTCCTTTTCCCTCAGTAAATATACCATGCAACTATTTTTATGGTGACAGATCACTTTGGCAACATTTTCTTTCAGCCACATACGACGCTACTAGCAACATTGGCCAATTGTCAGGTAACTGTGTCTGTAACCTAAGATAAGATTAGCCGAGTTTGAAAGCCTATATAAATTCGAAAACTATTATTATTATTATTATTTTATCAAATGGCAGCCTTTGTAATACTTATCATTAGTCCTTTATTTGACTTCTGGCTTCCCAGTATTCGGAATTTCTGCCGTTGTCCGTAAGATTGGACACTCTATCAGATGGGTCTTCTCCACTTCCTCTTGGAGGTCATATAGGGGGCATGTTGGCTGGGCGTACATTTCTATACTGTGAGGATGTTTCATCAGGCAATCGTGTTCGGTACACAGTCTAAATTCTGCAACAGCTTCGAGTCTAGGCCAGTCGGCTATGTTGAAGAGTGGCGCTGTCCACTGCTTCTCCTTTGTTAGGGCTTTAAGTTCGTCGCTTTTTAGAATCTTGAATTCTCTCACAATTCACAATTCACTTTCGATATCTATGAAGGTGGCTTGACACTGCTTTGCGAATACTTGGTAAAGGATATGGAAATTTTACGCAATCGTATCAAGGTAGCCGTGGTGACCTCAGGTGTTACGCCAATCAAAGAAAGCTCTGAAAGCCCTTCAGTGATGCCGTCGTCGTCATGAGCACCTCCGCAGCCATTTCAAAGTCGACGAACGGTGCCTCTTCAGTGTTTTAATGCGAAGATGACACTATCGTCATGACTACTACCTCCTTGTGGCAATATCTTATCATGGTTATGGCAATGTGCAATATATATATGATGATCCTTGCTTTAGAATCCTACATTTTGGTATTGCCGATTTTGTTTTGCCTCCTTTCGATCGAGATGCTATGACTGTTAGATTCTCCGATGTAAGTACAAATACTTCTACTTTCAATTTGTGAGTTATTTGTTAGTTATTTGAGGACTATTTGCGTTGTCGTTTGCATACAGATATACAAGAGTACAACAATGATTGACACCATCTACTAAATGCTCGCGATCATATCTTCAAGCGCGTCTTCGAGCAAGTAAAGGAACGAGAGTGACTATGCAACTTCCCAAGCCCACTCACACAACACACGTTCGCCGGTTGTTTCATAGAACGTTCCCCTCCCTCCCTCCACCCCTCTATCTCCCTTTCTCCCTGTTCAAGTCTTCCCTTGTCCCCTTCCCCCTCCTCCACTTTCTCCTCTTTTCTCTCCTGCTATATTATGGGCATTGGTCGGTACTCAATTACTATTGCTCTGCTTGACTTGCGACTGTGGTTGTGCACTGTTAGCTTCTAGTTATTTGTCTTGATTCTTAAATGGATGGCTTCGGTTCTTGCTACCCCAAGAGTAGTCTCTTTGGACATTGTTAGGACCCATATGATCTAGTGTGGCGTTTACAAGGGCTAAATTTTCTCTCAAACACTGACGAGAATAAAGATTTCTTTCTATCTTAATAATGTCACAAAATTTTATTTAAAATGCCATGCGTTGTACTAGAGTTTATTGAAAACTTCTAGTACGAATTCTAACAGGCATAAAACTGTATCCACAAATGCGAAGAGAACTGTTATTGTACCCCACGTCTGAGAATTTCCCTGACACATGATCTAATCAATAGAATACCATGAAATGCACATGTTAAGTTAAATCTAAATAAATCAAATGCTCCTTTGCCATTATTGGAGTCAGCATTTGCACTGACAACAGCAGCAGCGACGGCGGCGGCGGCAGCGCCATTCCACTTGTTCACAGTAATGACACAATTGGCAGGAACTCATTGGCGTGAGAGACAAAGTAGGGACCCATTTTATGACGTCTTAATTTCAATAAATCAGCAATTCTCTGAACTTCGCTACTTGTGCTCATTTCAGCATTTGGAATATTGGGGTAAAACTGCTAAATTAGTTGCCGATAGCAGCGAACCGTCTGTTTTCCCACACTTCAGTCTTGTTCTATAGGTAGATAAAAATCTTTCCTAGCATTGCGACGTTGAATGTGTCGTTATGGCAACCTTTGTTAATGAGCTGTGTCAGAAAACAAAGAGCATTTCTTCGTTAACTCAAACAAGAGATTGAATCGGGGAGTGAAGTTTGTGCTTAAAGCCATGGGCAATCCAGTTAGCAATAGGAAACGCAACGAGAGACTTAAGTATTAAACTTTAAAAATACAAATGACCCATGACTAACCTGTGGATCAATTTCCCGATTTTCTTGATGGCTAGGATCAGTTTCAAAGGCAAAAACAGAGTTTGAGACAGAAAGGATGGCGTGTACAGCCACACCAGCGGCATTCAGTTGGCAGGACGTTGTGACCACCGTAGAACCTACACAAAAGGAATTATCGCTGATGAACGAATATCATAGGTAGTCATATCGCACAGCATAATAAGAACTCACTAAGAGGCCCTATTCCGAGCTGTCCATAGGCAAGAGAATCCAGATGCATTGACATCAAACTCTGGCGTCAGCGCTGGTCCTATTAGAACCAGGGGAGAACTAGGATTAAGATTATGATTAAAATGTGTAAAATCATAGAAGTTAAAAAGAATATAATGCCATGAATCGTACCTGTTATCAATGAGAGATAAACATGTAAATCCGATGCCATATTCGAATATATAGTATATAGTATTGAGCAGCTTAAGGTATCAGCGTGATAGTAATTGCATTGGAGGAAATGTTGTGTTGGTGGAACTCCGGAAGGCACCATATCTCTATCCACCGAAATCGGGAAAGACGTTGATGAAGCAAAACGATCTCGTGTCCATTGACTAATTGGTAGTTCGTCACCGGTGGAGGAATTTCCGAACTGTGATGATATAGCAAATGGGTCACAATAATGAATTGATTAACTTATCTAATTTCGGGAGCCAACCCACATTAGACGGTTTTTTCCATGGCGTATTCATGAAGCGATCCCCAACATTTGCTTGCGTATCTGTCACTTCATATTAATTTCTTTTTATGTCATTATTCATTTTGCTGAAAGCATGTTTGTTGAACAGCGTGAATATTCCCTTACGTATATTTGTGCGTGGGCTTCGTGGAGTTGTCTACTGCGCATAGACGCATATTTGTCGTCACTTTGGTGGTATGCTGCTGCAGTTGTTCTTGTTGTTTTTCTATTTACCGATTGAAGGTGCTATTTACTGCAAAGTAATAAAGTCGGTTTCTCATTAATCATCTTATCTCAGGTGTGGCCTTCTTTCTATGACACTCCATTCACACCCGACCTGTGTTATTACTTCGATGTCGCAAAATAGTGCATTTCACTCGCGTGTGCAAAGAAGGCATAAGCGAATGCATTGTATGAATGAACGAACGACTCCGTTATGAAAGACGCTCAAAGACCACTTGGTGCCAAATATGAAAAAGAGATGGACATTTCAGTTAAAAAAAGGAAAAATATAAAATAAAAACACGTTTACAGAACTAAGTAAATCTCACCATTTCCTACCCAGAGCTGCGATTGGATATCTGTGGGACAACGCATTCATCCTGCTGTTTTCGGTAGGCATTGGGGTTCTGAGCGGAACAAACTCCTACTTTATTCTGCAGAAGTTGGCAATAGCCACTATGCGATGTACCACCAGCTTATGGAGCGCTCTACAGCTGTGCAGTTCAAGGGTATCTAATTTGTCTTTCCCTTGTCAACGACGAGGCACGTTGCCATGATGTGTGCATTTTGTAGACGCGCCATGCCATCATTGGTGCTTCCGCGTGTGTGTGGTGCCAGTGACATTGCTGCAAAAATTCTTTCTTAAATTCTTCACACCTGAATGGCTCTTCACCAGTATGTATTGGTTTATGTACACATAGGCAATTTGGATCGTGGTTGAATTTCAGCAGCTGGCATTGTCACTGGAGGCATAAATGATAAGGAAGGTAGATTGAAAGAGAATCCAAGGGTCCAGCAATTGGTTGATATTGGTGAGAGTCTTGCACTATTTATGAGATGCACAAAATTGTGGGTCGTCTCTTTTAGCATCCAGAATGTTCCATTAAGGAGAAGAGGAGATTCGTGAACAAAGCTTCCAATCAACGATAAGATATCATTCAGACGAATGGAAAGAAGGAGACGGAAGTATGCGTAAATGAGAATGGTAAAGAAAGTGGAAATTATTCTAATTGCAGGATATTGCAAACACAATTTCTGGAGGATTGACGCGAGAAATAGGATTTTGATAACAAAGAAAAGACCATAAGAACACAGAGATACTGTATCGTTATTTACGAATTACAAAGGCTACATTGCTCACACCGTACTTCGAATTTTGTGTTGCCTCAGTAGATTGCGTCAAAGACATTGAATCAAGTATTGACAGATTCAGTGGAAATTAACTGTTCATATATTCTTTAGGGTGTACCAACACCCTATGCGGCATCATAAAGCTGTGCGGTTCAAAGGTATGCAGAACAGCAAAACGCGGTGCTAGAGTGCTTGCTAGAGCATAGGCTATGTATACAGGGAAATTTTAAATAATATATGTTCATAGATTTTTATTTTATCCTGAAAATATGCCAAATATATAGGGAACTGCTTTATAATTTAAAATTCTTACACCTCTTCTACTCGTAAGGAGCTTGGGACTTTAAATATAATTTGCATGGTTATAATTTGAGATTCGTTTTATTGTATTGCTTCTCTTACTTGTTTACCTCTCATGGATAACAAGTAGGCTTCATAGTATTATATTCCTTTTAGCTCTTATGATTTTACACTTTTTAAGAAGAACTATTTACACTTGGAGGAGGTTTTAAGCCTCTAATGTGCAAAGACTCCTCAATTAAAAACTTCCAAAAAACACTTATTCTTATTCCATTGGGCACCTCTCCTATAAAATTTTTACAATCCTGATGCCTGATGCTTCAACATTGCAAGCGCGCTTCACAGAGGGGTCATGGTAATTTGAAGTCAGCTTCCGATTTATAGACTTTTCTGCCGTAGGAGGGTACACCACGTAGAGGTAATTCCAGTGTGCACCTCTCCTATAAAATTTAAAAATCCTGAAGCCATACTAGAAAAATTCTAGTATGGCACTAACGCACTCCACGAGACGATTTACTGCCTGACAGAAGGCATAAAACCTTCGCCAAGCGTAAATAATCCGTCGTAAAATAGTTAAGACCATTTGGGCTAAAAAAATAGAATACCATGAAACGCACCTGTTATCAATGAGAGATAAACAAGCAAGAGAAGCAATGCGAGTTAAAGAATCTCAAATTATAACCATAAAAATTATGTTTATAAATGCCAAGCCACTTACGAGTAAATACGGATTCGAAATGCAAAATTTGACAAGAGTTCTGCGTATATATATGGCATATTTTCAAGGTGAATTTAAAATCTATGAGCATAAATCATTCAAAAGTGCATTCAAAATATCAAAATGTGAAAAAGAGATGGACATTTCAGTTAAAAAGAGGAAAAATATAAAATAAAAACACGTTTACAGAACTAAGTAAATCTCACCATTTCCTACCCAGAGCTGCGATTGGATATCTGTGGGACAACGCATTCATCCTGCGTTATCAAGGGTTAGGCAACGTCGCTAGCTTAACTGATCATATCTTACAGACATTCAAATGCGATGCTATAATTAATCTATTAGATTAGTCCATTCAATTCGTTTCTCTTTAATGAAAATCCCTAGAAGTAAGGCTAATGGCTCCGATTTCGTCAAAGTTAGTAGGGAGAAAGAGGGCGTTTGCAGAAAAACAGCCTGTTTGTGAAGGGACTGATGATACTTTTATTGGTAGTAAAGAAGTAAATAAGATCTAACGCCTTTTATTTAATGAAGCTGGTGTATAACTTCAATGTATTGACGAGTTCGATTGCATGAGGCACTGTTGCAGATATAGGGTGTTCAGAATAGATACGACTAGACTTTCCACCCGAATGAAGACTCGGTATCGCCTGGAACAAATGCAAAATATTTTTGCGCCATTTTACATCCAATAAATTTGCAATATTTATGGGTTTTCCTTGGAAAATGTGAAATGTGGAACATTGATGGGATCATGTTTAGAGAATACATTGTCTTCTTTAAGGATAACCGAGTGGCCAAGTTGACCCTCTTAATACTAACGTACTACCAATTCCCATCAACAAAACTCCTATATGATCTCGATCAAGTTAGACTTATAGATACCTCAATAATCTTCCTAAAGACTAGCGGATGAATGTCCAACATCTTACCATTATTTCACTGTTAGGATATTGCCGCCATGTCGAAATATGCTTACGGTAGAATGCTCCAAGACTAATTTTCAGCTCTGTGGTACCATAAAGAACTATTTTTTTGAGGCGCAGTACTAATTCGTCTTTCATTCTTGTATTTAAGCTCTATGCAATCCAACTACAATATGTCGAAAAGAAACGAATCTAAGTAATACATGTTAGTGACCACGTTAGAGATAACTTCCCCAAATTCAATCTGCTGTCTGTATTTCCTAAATCTCATTTCGTAATGCAAATCACCTCGCTTATTCTCCCAGCAAATGCTTTTAAAATTTCTTACTGTGGGTCAATCAGACAATATTATTCGGCTTAACCTCCGCAAATTCATGAATCCTCAAGATGACTGAACTTGAATATCAACAAATACGGAAAACACGACGACGTCAACTCACTGAGTCAGGTAGACTTAACTGGTCAAGCATCTGCAATCGTCTAATCCAACTGAGCTACCTCCCTCTGGACTTTCGTTTTCGTAATCACACACTCACCTCCCCCTCAGTCTTCCAAAATTTCCCTTTCCACTCAATAAACCTATTCAGCCAGAAGTACCTTCTTCTCTCGATACATTGTGTTCAAGTTCGTAAAGGTAGAAAGGTGGTTGCTAGGATACTTGGCTATCACCCAATTTCCTTCAATACACGTCTGAAAAATGGAACGAACATACTTTTATCAGGACTGAGCTGCAGATAAGTTATAGGAGCTTTACGTCTTGGGAGAGATTGCAACAAACGTAGGGAGTGGATCTGAAGGATTGAGACAAAACCATCGTTACCACCGACATAGATGAAGTTGGCACACTGCGTCACAGTAAGCGCCGTGATGGCGTAACTACCATCTTTATCTATGGTGGAAGAATCGGTCGTTGCTCGAGTCTGATTTGGAGATACGACTAGAGGAATGGCGTTTGAAAAGGAAGAGGAGGACGCTTGACTTTCTGGTGTTTGGTTCAAGCCGGTATCGTTCACACCTCGAATCTGCAGAAAGAAATGACAAACTATTAGTCATCAAATTTCAATGATAAGGTCTTGTTTATCAACACGCTGAATGTTACTTTTGCGTATAAGTAAGCCCACACAATGATGGGAGTTAAATAAATAAATAAATGGTCCCCTTTCTCAATAACTCCGCGTGCATAAAGTCTTGGTCTTGTCATGGGTATTTGAGTAGGATTTGTTGAAAATGAGAAGTAATATTAGTGGTATTTGCCATACGTGTGCACAGAAGCAGTATAAGTGAGTGGAGTTATTGCAAAAGGTAGTATTTGAAAAGTCCTTTCAAAATTGGGGTATATACTATTTCTTTACACGCTAGCAGTATGCGAGTTGAGTTGAGTTGAGTTGGCAATTGAGTTGGTAGGGTTAGAATTTGGGGTTGGGGTTAGGGTTAGGATTAGGGTCAGGAAACCGAGGGGAACCGATTGCGCGAGTGGAAAAAGTGCACCATGAACCATGAAAAGCAATATCTTCTCCATCATTGGCAGTGTACCGGTTCGCAGACGCGCGAGCGTAGTAAGAACGAACCTGCGCACGGAGGAAGAGCCAATGAATAGTGGTGTGTGAATCAAGGTATTTTCATTAAATATCCATATTGGATTTTTATTCCCTTTAGGGGAATAACAAAGAACGAAGCAATTAGTTGATTGGAATTGAGCTTTTATCATTCATTTTGGAGAATTTTACAATGCTGTCGTAAAAATTCTTATGTTTTAAAACTTGTCTCTACCAAAATTGTCACAGGTTTTATCTGTCAAATAGCATTCCTTGTTTGTATTAGGTATGATTAAATGAATTGAATTAGCACTCTTTAAGTGGTTTTGCTCTGATATCTTTGTTTCTGCCTCGCAGATATGCATCTTGACCCCAATGCCACTGGCACAAGGATAGATGTTAATATTCTATATTAATTAGCTGGCTAACTCTCCACCTGTTTTCTAGAGCGCTTCTCTTCAACTTGCTCTTTTATCTCGCTCAAACATCCTATGTGCTCAGAGCTCAGCTGGCCGCACTGCTGGTTTAGTGGTGTTTTCACAAGCTCTTCGCAACTCTCCATCTGGTCGTCATCTCTCTGACTCCCTGCTCAATGGGCTTATCGAGGCATCGCGGTACCTCATCTGTGAATTGCTTGTAGTTTCACGAAATTCCGCAGCAGCCTCAACCCTTTTAGCGCTCTTCAGTCAACTTGTTGACAAGCTGCTCTTTGCACATGGAATGTGGCCGAGAGCTCCCATTAAGGTTTGTAGCATTTTTCTTAGTGGAAGTTTTATGATTCAATCCTCT
The DNA here is from genome assembly GCA_000469805.3 of Hymenolepis microstoma. Taxonomy (NCBI): domain Eukaryota; kingdom Metazoa; phylum Platyhelminthes; class Cestoda; order Cyclophyllidea; family Hymenolepididae; genus Hymenolepis; species Hymenolepis microstoma. The sequence goes on along the minus strand of LR215989.1, from coordinate 38,675,257 downwards.
GCATAAACATCGTACATTCACTTCAGTGAGCAAATAGTTATATGAGGGCAAATTTAGTTCCTATTAATGAGTATCAAAATTAACACGGTCCTTTTCCCTCAGTAAATATACCATGCAACTATTTTTATGGTGACAGATCACTTTGGCAACATTTTCTTTCAGCCACATACGACGCTACTAGCAACATTGGCCAATTGTCAGGTAACTGTGTCTGTAACCTAAGATAAGATTAGCCGAGTTTGAAAGCCTATATAAATTCGAAAACTATTATTATTATTATTATTTTATCAAATGGCAGCCTTTGTAATACTTATCATTAGTCCTTTATTTGACTTCTGGCTTCCCAGTATTCGGAATTTCTGCCGTTGTCCGTAAGATTGGACACTCTATCAGATGGGTCTTCTCCACTTCCTCTTGGAGGTCATATAGGGGGCATGTTGGCTGGGCGTACATTTCTATACTGTGAGGATGTTTCATCAGGCAATCGTGTTCGGTACACAGTCTAAATTCTGCAACAGCTTCGAGTCTAGGCCAGTCGGCTATGTTGAAGAGTGGCGCCGTCCACTGCTTCTCCTTTGTTAGGGCTTTAAGTTCGTCGCTTCTTAGAATCTTGAATTCTCTCACAATTCACAATTCACTTTCGATATCTATGAAGGTGGCTTGACACTGCTTTGCGAATACTTGGTAAAAGATATGGAAATTTTACGCAATCGTATCAAGGTAGCCGTGGTGACCTCAGGTGTTACGCCAATCAAAGAAAGCTCTGAAAGCCCTTCAGTGATGCCGTCGTCGTCATGAGCACCTCCGCAGCCATTTCAAAGTCGACGAACGGTGCCTCTTCAGTGTTTTAATGCGAAGATGACACTATCGTCATGACTACTACCTCCTTGTGGCAATATCTTATCATGGTTATGGCAATGTGCAATATATATATGATGATCCTTGCTTTAGAATCCTACATTTTGGTATTGCCGATTTTGTTTTGCCTCCTTTCGATCGAGATGCTATGACTGTTAGATTCTCCGATGTAAGTACAAATACTTCTACTTTCAATTTGTGAGTTATTTGTTAGTTATTTGAGGACTATTTGCGTTGTCGTTTGCATACAGATATACAAGAGTACAACAATGATTGACACCATCTACTAAATGCTCGCGATCATATCTTCAAGCGCGTCTTCGAGCAAGTAAAGGAACGAGAGTGACTATGCAACTTCCCAAGCCCACTCACACAACACACGTTCGCCGGTTGTTTCATAGAACGTTCCCCTCCCTCCCCCCACCCCTCTATCTCCCTTTCTCCCTGTTCAAGTCTTCCCTTGTCCCCTTCCCCCTCCTCCACTTTCTCCTCTTTTCTCTCCTGCTATATTATGGGCATTGGTCGGTACTCAATTACTATTGCTCTGCTTGACTTGCGACTGTGGTTGTGCACTGTTAGCTTCTAGTTATTTGTCTTGATTCTTAAATGGATGGCTTCGGTTCTTGCTACCCCAAGAGTAGTCTCTTTGGACATTGTTAGGACCCATATGATCTAGTGTGGCGTTTACAAGGGCTAAATTTTCTCTCAAACACTGACGAGAATAAAGATTTCTTTCTATCTTAATAATGTCACAAAATTTTATTTAAAATGCCATGCGTTGTACTAGAGTTTATTGAAAACTTCTAGTACGAATTCTAACAGGCATAAAACTGTATCCACAAATGCGAAGAGAACTGTTATTGTACCCCACGTCTGAGAATTTCCCTGACACATGATCTAATCAATAGAATACCATGAAATGCACATGTTAAGTTAAATCTAAATAAATCAAATGCTCCTTTGCCATTATTGGAGTCAGCATTTGCACTGACAACAGCAGCAGCGACGGCGGCGGCGGCAGCGCCATTCCACTTGTTCACAGTAATGACACAATTGGCAGGAACTCATTGGCGTGAGAGACAAAGTAGGGACCCATTTTATGACGTCTTAATTTCAATAAATCAGCAATTCTCTGAACTTCGCTACTTGTGCTCATTTCAGCATTTGGAATATTGGGGTAAAACTGCTAAATTAGTTGCCGATAGCAGCGAACCGTCTGTTTTCCCACACTTCAGTCTTGTTCTATAGGTAGATAAAAATCTTTCCTAGCATTGCGACGTTGAATGTGTCGTTATGGCAACCTTTGTTAATGAGCTGTGTCAGAAAACAAAGAGCATTTCTTCGTTAACTCAAACAAGAGATTGAATCGGGGAGTGAAGTTTGTGCTTAAAGCCATGGGCAATCCAGTTAGCAATAGGAAACGCAACGAGAGACTTAAGTATTAAACTTTAAAAATACAAATGACCCATGACTAACCTGTGGATCAATTTCCCGATTTTCTTGATGGCTAGGATCAGTTTCAAAGGCAAAAACAGAGTTTGAGACAGAAAGGATGGCGTGTACAGCCACACCAGCGGCATTCAGTTGGCAGGACGTTGTGACCACCGTAGAACCTACACAAAAGGAATTATCGCTGATGAACGAATATCATAGGTAGTCATATCGCACAGCATAATAAGAACTCACTAAGAGGCCCTATTCCGAGCTGTCCATAGGCAAGAGAATCCAGATGCATTGACATCAAACTCTGGCGTCAGCGCTGGTCCTATTAGAACCAGGGGAGAACTAGGATTAAGATTATGATTAAAATGTGTAAAATCATAGAAGTTAAAAAGAATATAATGCCATGAATCGTACCTGTTATCAATGAGAGATAAACATGTAAATCCGATGCCATATTCGAATATATAGTATATAGTATTGAGCAGCTTAAGGTATCAGCGTGATAGTAATTGCATTGGAGGAAATGTTGTGTTGGTGGAACTCCGGAAGGCGCCATATCTCTATCCACCGAAATCGGGAAAGACGTTGATGAAGCAAAACGATCTCGTGTCCATTGACTAATTGGTAGTGCGTCACCGGTGGAGGAATTTCCGAACTGTGATGATATAGCAAATGGGTCACAATAATGAATTGATTAACTTATCTAATTTCGGGAGCCAACCCACATTAGACGGTTTTTTCCATGGCGTATTCATGAAGCGATCCCCAACATTTGCTTGCGTATCTGTCACTTCATATTAATTTCTTTTTATGTCATTATTCATTTTGCTGAAAGCATGTTTGTTGAACAGCGTGAATATTCCCTTACGTATATTTGTGCGTGGGCTTCGTGGAGTTGTCTACTGCGCATAGACGCATATTTGTCGTCACTTTGGTGGTATGCTGCTGCAGTTGTTCTTGTTGTTTTTCTATTTACCGATTGAAGGTGCTATTTACTGCAAAGTAATAAAGTCGGTTTCTCATTAATCATCTTATCTCAGGTGTGGCCTTCTTTCTATGACACTCCATTCACACCCGACCTGTGTTATTACTTCGATGTCGCAAAATAGTGCATTTCACTCGCGTGTGCAAAGAAGGCATAAGCGAATGCATTGTATGAATGAACGAACGACTCCGTTATGAAAGACGCTCAAAGACCACTTGGTGCCAAATATGAAAAAGAGATGGACATTTCAGTTAAAAAAAGGAAAAATATAAAATAAAAACACGTTTACAGAACTAAGTAAATCTCACCATTTCCTACCCAGAGCTGCGATTGGATATCTGTGGGACAACGCATTCATCCTGCTGTTTTCGGTAGGCATTGGGGTTCTGAGCGGAACAAACTCCTACTTTATTCTGCAGAAGTTGGCAATAGCCACTATGCGATGTACCACCAGCTTATGGAGCGCTCTACAGCTGTGCAGTTCAAGGGTATCTAATTTGTCTTTCCCTTGTCAACGACGAGGCACGTTGCCATGATGTGTGCATTTTGTAGACGCGCCATGCCATCATTGGTGCTTCCGCGTGTGTGTGGTGCCAGTGACATTGCTGCAAAAATTCTTTCTTAAATTCTTCACACCTGAATGGCTCTTCACCAGTATGTATTCGTTTATGTACACATAGGCAATTTGGATCGTGGTTGAATTTCAGCAGCTGGCATTGTCACTGGAGGCATAAATGATAAGGAAGGTAGATTGAAAGAGAATCCAAGGGTCCAGCAATTGGTTGATATTGGTGAGAGTCTTGCACTATTTATGAGATGCACAAAATTGTGGGTCGTCTCTTTTAGCATCCAGAATGTTCCATTAAGGAGAAGAGGAGATTCGTGAACAAAGCTTCCAATCAACGATAAGATATCATTCAGACGAATGGAAAGAAGGAGACGGAAGTATGTGTAAATGAGAATGGTAAAGAAAGTGGAAATTATTCTAATTGCAGGATATTGCAAACACAATTTCTGGAGGATTGACGCGAGAAATAGGATTTTGATAACAAAGAAAAGACCATAAGAACACAGAGATACTGTATCGTTATTTACGAATTACAAAGGCTACATTGCTCACACCGTACTTCGAATTTTGTGTTGCCTCAGTAGATTGCGTCAAAGACATTGAATCAAGTATTGACAGATTCAGTGGAAATTAACTGTTCATATATTCTTTAGGGTGTACCAACACCCTATGCGGCATCATAAAGCTGTGCGGTTCAAAGGTATGCAGAACAGCAAAACGCGGTGCTAGAGTGCTTGCTAGAGCATAGGCTATGTATACAGGGAAATTTTAAATAATATATGTTCATAGATTTTTATTTCATCCTGAAAATATGCCAAATATATAGGGAACTGCTTTATAATTTAAAATTCTTACACCTCTTCTACTCGTAAGGAGCTTGGGACTTTAAATATAATTTGCATGGTTATAATTTGAGATTCGTTTTATTGTATTGCTTCTCTTACTTGTTTACCTCTCATGGATAACAAGTAGGCTTCATAGTATTATATTCCTTTTAGCTCTTATGATTTTACACTTTTTAAGAAGAACTATTTACACTTGGAGGAGGTTTTAAGCCTCTAATGTGCAAAGACTCCTCAATTAAAAACTTCCAAAAAACACTTATTCTTATTCCATTGGGCACCTCTCCTATAAAATTTTTACAATCCTGATGCCTGATGCTTCAACATTGCAAGCGCGCTTCACAGAGGGGTCATGGTAATTTGAAGTCAGCTTCCGATTTATAGACTTTTCTGCCGTAGGAGGGTACACCACGTGGAGGTAATTTCAGTGTGCACCTCTCCTATAAAATTTAAAAATCCTGATGCCATACTAGAAAAATTCTAGTATGGCACTAACGCACTCCACGAGACGATTTACTGCCTGACAGAAGGCATAAAACCTTCTCCAAGCAGCAATGGTCCTTCTTAAAATATTTAATACCATTTGGGCTAAAAAAATAGAATACCATGAAACGCACCTGTTATCAATGAGAGATAAACAAGCAAGAGAAGCAATGCGAGTTAAAGAATCTCAAATTATAACCATAAAAATTATGTTTATAAATGCCAAGCCACTTACGAGTAAATACGGATTCGAAATGCAAAATTTGACAAGAGTTCTGCGTATATATATGGCATATTTTCAAGGTGAATTTAAAATCTATGAGCACAAATCATTCAAAAGCGCATTCAAAATATCAAATTTTAAGTTTGAAATCGATTAGAGTCCACTGATATTTAACGCAAGATGTATTTACCATTAACGATTCAATTACTGGTGTTGATAAGAGTGCATTAAATAAATAAGCTTATTTGTTTATTGAATAACTGAAATATTGGTCCAGCAGAATACAGTTACCAAATATTTCTAAATTCTTCGTAATTCTGCTAATTACCTAATTGATTTTGTAATACAAAACTTGCACGTATTGGTTTCCGAAGCTGGTAGTTGTTCACTTATTCTCCTTTCAACTTGCTAATTGGTTATATGTTGAAGATATATAATATAAAAGAAATATCAAATGTGGAATGTATAATTTAAAGCAGTTTCTTTTTAGATCACTAGCTTTTTAAGGAAATAATTATATTTTCCTGCAAATTCGATCATTTTGGTATACAATGAGGCAAGGGCCTACATTCGTTGAGAGAAGGCAACATAAATGAATAGCCTATCCAAAGAGCTGTAAACGAGTGGAGGTCAAAAATTCAAGAGGTTGGAGCGCAATATCATCAACCAAGAAATTTGAGTGGTGCATTTTGCCAGTGGGTATTTTAATAGTAAATGCCAGAAAAAAATTAGAAGAATTTGGCACCAAATTCTCTAGTTTATTTATTCATTTATTTATTTATTGTTCAGGTATAACATGGTAAGACATGAGATTCAGCAATATAAATGAGTGGAATCTCAAGTTTATCATGGCAGTGTAGAATAAAATTGCATAAGTAGATCGAATCAAAGAGGACATTTCAAATTGTGAACTTGTGTTTCAACGGAAGTTTGTGGCTGCTTTATGACATTGTTGCAGTGAATGGAACGCCACTTAAATGGCTATTTGAGGCGAGTTGTCACGCCCAAATGCAAAGACAGACTGGATAGTTGTGTTAGCAAAGTCTCATTCGTCTCTAATGATGATTTCATTATTTCACTGGCGACCTCAGTTGCTGCTTCTTCAAACTAGAGGCATGTAATAAATAACAAAATCACTTACAGTTGCAATACAATCAACTTTCAATCATCTGAACAAACAAAAGAGCCTAGTAGGCCAATAAGAGTTGGAAGTGAGGTTTAAATGTATGCACATAAGTCAGGATGTCCAGGAGGAGGGGGAGGAGGTTACCTTATTTGAAGACTGAAATTGTGGAGTTTTTCACTTTTTCATGTGGTACTGTTCAATTAGTGACATTGAGTTCTACAAAATGAGTTTCAAAATGAGATTCTCTACCAAATACTTCCTAATGCCGTTCCCTCTAATCCGACGTTATTAAATTCGTTGTCTTTGAAATCGAAAGTTTTCATCTCCTTCCTCTACTTACTTTAATTGATCTCATTATTTAAATTGATAACAATTCCTGTTTATCAAGGCAACCAACTACGGATTGGCAATGCCTACCGAAAGTGAAAATGCGTGCTCTTTTATTTCTGTGCCCTATTTACCTTCGAGTTTTACCATTTCATGTTATCGCGTGTGTCCACTGCGTGTAGCACATATCATCGGTAAAACTTACTTTAGTAAGTCGGGGTTGTCGTTACGGTATGATTAAAAAAACGTCGTTATCCAGTCAATTAACTTGTGTGATGCAATTTCGACATTCCATGAGTCATAATATTACACGAGTATACTTTGCTGATGTAAATGATATACAATTGAGGTAAATCGTAAATAATTTTGCAGAGAACTTTTATCCTACTAAGCTCTGGTTAATCAATATGGTTATCAAATTTACACTTTGTTGGAGCATACTAAAGTGACGAAATTTACGCCTGCTTTTAGAAACCACTTCGGGTTCGTATGGTATTCTGTTGGAGAAGATTTGCGGACGTCCCAGAAAGTGGATAAACAATTTTGCTACTTCGCTTTACATGTTCTGTGTGGAATGGCCAATGCCCCAGTTCCTTAGACAACTATTGCTCTATACAAGTTGACTCGGATTTATTTAACCCGTTCAAACTATTACAGAGCGTCACCCATCTTTTTTAAATTAATTTCATTTAATTAAGTCATTAGGCCACTTTCTCTTCGAATGTTTGATTTACTGAAAATGTGGACTAACTACTTTGTCTACAAAGTACTCCATTTTTATTTTAAATATTTAAAGACCGTGCAGGTGATCATAACATATACCTCATATCCACCTCTATGGAATAATTTCCTTTCAAATTCCGATATCTCCCTTAACGCCACAGGGTTATAAGATTCGCATTCGTGTACTTCTTAATAGTTCACAGGTTTAATCACTTAGTTGCGCGCCTAGGTAACCAAATTCGCTTAAACTCCATTTAGCTACCATTTTAAGTGACTTGGTTGCAGTGTAACGCCGACTGAGGATTAATTTGTCTTATCATGTGCAAAGTAGTTGTTCTCGCCATGGTAATATTGAAATTGATGCGTTGTTATTGCTTTTTCATATATCTTAAAACTCATAATAAATGTTGAAATCAGAAACAATGTTTGAAAGCAAGAATTTTTAGAAAGCAAGATGAATTCACGGTTGTGGAATAGTGGCGTAAATCGTTTTTCGAATCTCTTACTGCGACCTTATTAGTTGTGAAGTTTAATTATGCTCAACAAGCAGTACAAGGAGTGTAAAATGAGGAGGAAGCTTTCGCACTTGGAATATTTGAGATTTTGTGTTTTTTCAACTGTAATTTTACATGCCGACTAAAATCGAGAGGTGTTTATTCAGAATTTCTTAATTTTGGTGAATTCTTTTAACATCCCTTTGCAGAAAAATTAATTCTACGCATATCCTTCCGTGTAATAAATATCAACTGAATATGCGGCGACGCTTTTGGAATTCACTGCTATCATCTTTGTCATATAGACCTTTATGGCTTGAAATTCTTGAAAATGCTCATTTGAAATTTTTCCTTAGCTTTGTAGGCATTTTGATGGGAGTTTGCAGTGTTTTCGTTACTCATGAACAAAGATTTGTGTTCCACAATTCCTTTAAAGCTCATATGTCAACTTGATTAATTGTAAAAGATTGGGTTTCGCGGGGCTCTTCATGAGTCGTTAGAGTTACGGAATCGATATCTGGTATGTGCCTGCTGGATTTGTCCCCCGACTGTCTAGTTTAATCCCATAAAGGTATACCTTGCACACACTATGATCTACGTTCTTGCCCAGCATAGCCTACGTTCTCTTCTTTTGTTCAGGTCGGCGCTGCATCCAAAGTACCTGTGATTTCACAGTAGCCCAATGCCAGCGTGACAAAAAGGACCACTCGCTCACTTCACAGTCTTATCATTAATGCTCTCAATTGTCTCAGTGTGTGGATAGTGGCCCTTCTTTTCACACTTAGTGATCTCGATACACTCAAAGCTGTGGTTGAGACTACGAAATTGGGTATTTTCGGACCAGAGAGTCCTCCCACTGTAGTTCAGGTATGTTTGCACTTAATTTATTATTTACTTTTGTGTTTACACCCAGACACCGAAGTGTTGTTACATTACAGCTGGTCTATACTTGATGGTGTTTGGTTCAAGCTGGTATCGTTTACACCTTGAATCTGCGGAAAAAAAAATGACAAACTATTAGTCAGTCAAATTTCAATGGTAAGATCTTGTATATCAACACGCTGAATGTTACTTTTGCGTATAAGTAAGCCCACACAATGATGGGAGTGAAATAGAATTTAAATCTGTAGCTCGAAAATTCCGAAAATTATCATATGACAGACACGAAGGCGAAACGTTGGATAAAGGGAGCATTTCATACCAACAAAAATTTTATGCCTGTTATTACCTATTGCCTCCAAATTTTGCACAATTGATCAAATGTACTAAAATTGTTTCTTTAAGCATCCAAAATGTCCCATTACGGAGGATTCGTGGGTCAATATAACAACCATGAGGGAAGATAGACAAAGCGTCCGAAGGGGAAAAAATCAAAGACAAGATAGCACACTGACAAATCGAAAAAAGGAAGTGGAACAGACTGCAAAAACAGAAGACGTACAACCCTGGAGACGACAGCCAGCTGTCCTAAGGCAAATCATCTTACAAGCCAAACGGACTACTTTCAACAGCTTCATTTCAAATATTAACTACCAAAGTGATATCCAACGCACATTAAGATTCCTGAGTAACCTCTTAAACAACCAGGAGAAACTAAAGAAGGAACCAATACGCTTTGAAAAATAGGGCAAGTTCCAAAATTTTAAGTTTAGAATAGAAGTGGGCTGGTATTGCTGGTATTGATAAGAGTGTCTGTGCAGGTCGGCAGTATCTAGTCCATTCCTCCCCGCTTCGCATATAACTCTACAACCTGATGGCGTCGAGTGGCTTGGATTGATTTTGTTCAGGTTAATTTGATCACACCCAACTTGAGCAAATGAGGAAGTGTCAAGTAGCAGAGTGAATAGTGAAGTAGAGTCAACATAGAGTAGGAAGCGCAGGAGATTGAGTAAATATAAATGAAGGCTTTATCAACTCAATCGCTTGGTCTTCATTGGTGGACATTCTTTCCACCCCATGCCACCCAACCCCACCCAACCCCACCACATCTCTTTTCAATGGCATCTTTACGCTTAAAGTTGGTGATTTTTTCATTAAGTTTAGTTCGATTCACAATTCGCATACGCACCCAAAGTGATTCCCCTACTTGGTAATAACACTTCCTCAAAATGCTCTCGACAAGCCGAAGAGTCATTCCCGTTGTGAAGTGGAAAGATTTGAAGCGAGAGAGAATTCAAAAGTTGGTTTCAGGACGTCTCATCGAATGTGAAACGCCTAGAATCCCATCAAATATCGAAATTACAATCAAATTTGAAAACGCCTTTGTTGGCATATGGCCATGATTTTTAGAAAGTGCAGCGAACTAAAATTTCGAACTGTCAAATGGTCTTTAAATTAATATTTTTATATTTAACAGACACTCATGCAATCAGTATCTGTAATCTTATTCAAAGACTACTTCCTACTCCTTGCATGTTATGCAAATCTCGCGACTGACTGGGAAAAACTGATCTAACGTCTAGTGATTATTATTCCAGTTACCACAATTCGCACCATGAGCCGCTCTCAATGCCCTACAGGCGTACTTCGTCTATGACCTCAAAGTCAAGAGCGTATGACGTCAATACGCTCCGTTTTCTCAGTACTGCTGAGGGGAATTTTTTTGAGAAAAGTCAAGGCGAATTTGCGTAGCATCTGACATTGCAAACAGGAACTACCTAACCGGTCTTTTAATGGCTAAAACACAATATATTAATATTTCTAATTTTACATATTTTAGATACGAATTGAAAATAATGACCTTTTCAATTTGGTATATAAAAGAACCTTTTCTAGTTTCCGCAAACATTTTGGGAGCAATTTACCTCAGTACGAAGATCAGACATCTTAAATTCGGAAAATGGTAGCTGTTATTTCGGTGATATTAGAAATGAATTAATGAAAATCACTCGGATGTGCAAGTTGCTTTGAAATGTAAGTTTGACGATAAATCGAAATCACCACAACGTTCCTTCAATAATGTTTTTTTCAATCTTCAATGGAAAATTTACCATTTTAAATTCACAAATTTGGATTGGTGAAGGTGGCACATCATGAAGTTAGTGATTGCAGACATGAAAGAATTTAATCATTGCAGTCTGGATGCACTTGATACATGCTTGTCTCATTTGTCATTATATAGTTTTAGTTAGTAAGAATTTCACTTTCTATTGGAGAGCTCAGTTCAAATACCTCGAACTGATTTATATCTACCTCATGTAATTATTTTTATAAAGGCAGAAAATGTTCTCATAAAGAATTCATCAACTTGAAGACTATGAGACAACAGCAACACAACAACTTTCAAAGAACAGTTTTAATAATAAGTTAGAAGTTGATGAGCTACGAGTTATGGAAACACATTAGAAAAGTGATGACAAGTTCACTTTAGGCTGTTGCAAAGCTGTATAAGGAAGTGCTTGTAATGCTTTCGTACTTGTCTGTATTTAAGTGCAATTAAGTGTATGTCGTATTCACACAATATCTTCTTTTGTTATTGTAGAGTTTTGGAATTTACTCGATTCCCCGAAATAATTCGGTTCTTGGCAATTTTATGCTATTATTTGCGAATAACAATAAAATTTTAAATAGGCAAATCACTACCTGAGTTACTTCACAGTCGAATCTTACAAATAGTGTCCAGATTAAATATATGATAAATTGTAAAAGTACATATCGCTCTTTTAAAAAATAATGATCAATCCTTCCCACTTAATTCGATGAGACTACTGCACGGTATTTTGTAAAATTTCTCGCCAAAACAGTAAGGTTTACATAAATGTATCATTAAATTGAAATCAACTGTAGTCGGCTAGTTGAAGTGAATCCTGTAAGTTGATTGGTCTACAAGTTATCCAACTGAAGGCGTGGCAACCGCTAAAGTGTGTTTTAGTGTTTTAATGTGTTCTTACAAGAATGTTTAACACGGTGAAAACTGCCAACTTAAAGCCTTCGCACTAAATCTCCACAAGGTACTTGATGATAGAATTTGTTAGCTCAAAATGAAACATCTAATTTTTGTAATGTAGTTCCAGGCGCCATTTTCACAAGTGACAGCTGGATTTAACAATGTCGATTTTTCTGCTTTTGGCCTAACTTACTACGACCGATTAGCATTACTACTTTAAAGTTTTATATTAGTCAGCACAGTTAGTGGTAGATTAAATGAAACGCATATCCTACTGTAAATGTCGACAAGACATGGCCAATATTGCATATTAAGAAGGGTGTTGGCATTAAAGCATTAATAATAAACCAAGCGAAAAGGAAGGCCACAATTTTGGGTTTTCAGATGCTGGTATTTACAGTTTTGTAACCACTTCTGTTTCTAATTTCCCTATGTTGCCCTGATTTCAGGCTTGCTTCGCCAATGTCATTCGTGCATTGCCCACCCTCTAAGGAATATGCACGAGAATAAACTCGCCCCATCCATTCACGCCCAGCAAAAACCCTGCCTGTGCTACATGAATAGAGGGTATAAGACTGTTCAATGATTCTAGTTTGAAACCTCTTTGTCTCTTCATTGACAGATAGAGTTTATTTTGTCTATTGACTGACTAACTGAAGGGCTGCATGAGAAATGTGTGTATTGTGTATTGTTAATCATTACTATAACTGAGTGGTGTATTCAAGGAAGAATCAGACTCAATGAATGTACTGGCAGTCCCTTCATGGTGAATCTATTAACTCTGACGTGTTTGACATCCTGTTAACCACGTTTCATTATGACATAAATTACCACTGAATGTAATTGGGTTTCTGCTCACACCCTGGACAAAACTATGAATGGATGATAGGAAAAGGAGAGGTAAATTTAATTGGCGAGGAGAACTTCTGATAGCAGTTATTAAATGACTGATATGAAATTCGATATCTGCCTACATATTATTATTATTGTATCAAATCGCAGGCCTTGCAATAGTTATCATTAGCCCATTAGTTGACTTCTGGCTTCCCAGTATCTCTGGGTTTCTGTCGTTGTCTGTAGGACTAGACACCGCATCAGATGGGTCTTCTTCATTTCCTCCTAAAGGTCACCTAGGGGACATTTTGTTTGAGCGTAACTCCTATTCTGTGAAGACATTTCGCCAGGCAATCGTGTCCGCTACGCAGTCTGAATTCTGCAACAACTTCGAGTCTAGGCCAGTCGGCCATGTTGGAGAGTGCCGCTGTCCACCGCTTCTCCTTTGTTCGGGTTTTAAGTTCTTTGCTTCTTAGAGTCTCGAATTCTCGCCTGATTTAAGTCCTAATTGTGTAGAAAGATATTGGCCGGTCTATAGCTCGCAAAATTGAGGTCCTCTTCTTGCCAAGTTTGTCAGCACGCTCATTGCCTATAATGCCACAATGTCCAGGGATCCACTGATGAACTACTGTTTTACTTTTTTCTTTGAGTAGTTGATGCGGTTTTTTGCATTCGTGGATCTCAGCTGTTTTGGGTGGTTCTCTGTTTTCAATTGACTGTATTGCTGACTGCGAGTCCGAAAGAATTGCCGCGTTGGTGAGTTAGTATCGCGGCAGCGCAATTGGCCTAGTGCTATCTTAATGGCCCCTATTTCACCCTCGAATGCAGATCTATATATATATATATATATATATATATATATATATATATATATATATATAACATAACAAAGTGTGACGACTATATTCGAGCATTCTTAATTTAGGTGCAAAGCAAAGTAAAGTAAAGTAAAGTAAAGCAAAATAGGTAAACGGCCTGAAATAATCGTGTGCACGTTACATTGTCTGGGCATTATAGCTATTTCGATTTTCCCAATGTAGAATCATTACTATCTGCCCAGCCTAATGTAACCTGTCATCTATTAACTTTGGACAATAATAAAGTTGGGATGAAATCTTTAGAGCGGTTCTATCACGTTATAAACCCCCAATTTCTTTACCATTTTCGGTTGAAATGGCCACTTATTTTTAAGTACTTTACCTTGCACAGTGGACAATTCATTTTAGATAACTGGAAAGCCCTAAAATTTAAAAACCTACTTTTGGACTTTTAGTCGGAAGTTACATCGCAAAATAATATTGCTTAAAATGGATTCAACTTAGCTAAAGATGAAAATGGATTAAGAAGACCAGATAGAGCAGAAGGTGACAACCTAAAAGAAAGTAATAGGTTTTTATCTCCCACCTTAATTCTTCAGATGGCTTGGAAACTTTTCCAATTACAACATTTCTATCTTCCTTGTGATCATCTTGTTGAATCGATTCGGAGCCTTCATTCCTACCTTCAGAACATTTAGTATTCTGTGCATTAGAATTCACTGCTAATTGGTCTTGCATTTTAATGACGTAATTCACAACTCAAAGATTTTGAAAAATTTCACAATTCAACGAGCTCTGAAACTCCGTTGAAATGGCCAATGCTATCTTTCAGCCAATTAAAATCAAGGACAAAATTATTTTTGGTATTGAAACTAGTACATTTGTTAAACATGTTGAATCTTCAAACAATTCAAACTTATTTGCTTTGATATCCATTTCAAGTTTAATTTCATGCGTACTTCATAGGCAACAAGTCGTGAAGCTTGAAATCGGGAAGTGAATTTGTGTATTTATTTTTGATTACACTGCTCTTTTCCAAATTCAGACAAATTACTGCACTTTGTAAGCGTTATATTTTTTACTTTTCATCGCATTCTAATCTTTTAAAGTATTCCAAACAGAAGGTCTCCTTCTTTAATGATTGGCTGCATTATTTCCTAAAGGAATTCCCCTATCTAGCTCTGTAAATCTGCTTTTATAATACATTCGTAACATCATTGAGGTGTTGGTCTGTAAAGGTCTCGATACGATCTGCTACTACTCTTACTCATAATCGTGAACAATTTAACGTAGTTCGAAAAATTACGAGTTATTTTGTAGCTTCATTTGTTGTCCCGTTCGTATTAATTCGTGAATCCAAATGCAAGAATGAGTTTTATTCCGAATCCACCGATTTTCAATTCTGTTGCAAACTTACGATAGCCACTAGACGTAACCAGGGCTGTTAGCCACATCCCACTGAACGTGTAGCCATAGGCACTGATTTCTCCTCTTCTTAATTTACAGACGTGCACATTGAGCACCACTCCACCATCCCACATAGAACTAAGACTATATTTCTAGGCAAACGCATTATTGCTCTGATTTATATGAACAAGCTTGAGATAAAAGTGTCACTCCTCCAATCCAGAGTGATGTAGTCAATCCACTAATGTGCGAAGACTCGTCAATTACACTTCTAAACACTTACTTAAAATATCGTTTGATTGGATTTGGTTTATTTTGCATAGTGAGAACATATCGTGTTTTGCTAGCGTAATTATATCGTACGCTTCCCTACTTGAAGGAGGATATCAGTTCGAATTTCGTTGAAGGCTTGTCAGTAGAAGGATATACTTCATTATTTGTTGGTTATTCGACACCTTATTATTTGGACAACTCTCGCGTTAAAATTTAAATATTGATTAAATATCACTTCTTAGAACCTAATTGTGACACTAGTGTGCGTTGTATTCCTCTTTAATATCTGAGAGAGAGATTTTGCGTATTTGGTGAAATGCCGTATTCATGATCAGCAAATTCATATTGATTTAAACTCTCTGTGAATGCCTATCATCAACGAATGATTTCTGTCATGCTAAACCTAGTGATTGTTTATGATGTAGTTACGATGCCATCTGTGCCAGCGAATGACGACGAGGAAGTTGAAGCGGCGTATATGTCATCAACTTTTATTCTCTCCACTCCAAGGTGAAGGCAGGTTTATGAGGTGATACCGCTAATGGTGCATTGTTGAAATAGGTCTGGGTGCTGTTTTACGAAGTTCGCGATGCTATATATGTATAAATAAATATGGTTTAAAGGAAGAGACTTTATATTGCACGATAACCTTTTAGAATTGTGTAAATCATTTGATTTGGTAAAAAGCTGAAGAGGGGGTTCGTCAGTTTTCATTAACCCACTCTGTATTGTCTTGAATTAAGGTAAATATTTCAGCGAAAAGAATCAGTGAATGCATATGGCGTGGTTTAAAATCTGTTCTCCCTTATTTATGCTGCAATTGCTCCAATAACTAAGGTCTATACATTAATGTCTAATACGTTGTTCGCATAATAGAGCACTTTGCGTTTGTGTACTTACCTATAGAGCCGCTGATATCAGCACTTGACTCACCTTTTCAGATTTTTGATGTAAAATAGGTAATAACGAAGCCTCTTCTTTCGCTTCAGCTCTTGACGGGGATGTGAGTCTGAAACTCATGGATAAAATATTGCCGAATCCCAGTCCAGCTTTTGTGTGGTTAATTACCTAATTGACAGACCACAACTAATGCATTGAGGCGCTTATTCTTCCAATTGAACGCATGCTTAAAAGCCACACTATTGTGAAATATTTGGGCAGAAAATTCGAAACAGAGTGAGCTAATAGAACAGATGTCTTGAGGAATATATTATCTTCTTTAGGAATAACCGATTGGCCAAGTTGACCCTCTTAATATTAACGTACTACTAATTCCCATCACCGAAACCCCTTTATGATCCCGATCAAGTTAGCCATATAGATACCCCAATAATCTACCTAAAGACTAGCGGATGAACGCCCAACATCTTATCATAATTTCACTGTTAGGATATTGCCGCCTGTCGACATATGCGTTCAGTAGAATGCTCCAAGACCAAATTTAAGCTTTGTAGTACCTTAAAGAAGCTTGTTGTCACCCTGCAGAACTATTTTTTGACGCGTGGTACTAATTTGTCTTTAAAATATACATATATATAAATAACTGTCATGTAACTGTTCTCGTACACCTCCACCAACAGCAGCTGGCGACGCGTTTGAAACTATCTTCGCCTTGTTGTCATGGGGAACATCAGGGATCGGCAATAAATAGTTCCCATGTTCACACTCAGAGAATTCGCAATCTCCATGTGAGGGACACATACTGAGGTATCCTAAAGGAGTTACTACCGAGGGTCTAGTGCTTAGCTTTGGATGTTACAATAGCTGTTTCGGTGGACAGCGTGGAGGTGTTATTGAACTCATTATTAGACTGGAAGAATTCCCTGAGTACGTTCAACATTTTCATTGAGCAGGCAGATAAAATTATATATGCGTTTTTGAAATCGACAAGCTTACGACTATATTGATTGATAAAACTCTCCAAGTGCCCTAACGACGCTTGACTTGGCTTGAGGGAGTGCCTAAGGCGAATTGAGAGGGAACATTTCCTTACCAGATCACATTTTCATATATTACTCTCATTACAACAACTGATAAGGTAGAGAAAGGAGATTGCGATTGATGTCAGGAAGGTATCAATCACCCACAACGCACTTTACGTCAAATGGTACTTATACTGTGGCCAGATACTGAGGTCTTAGATACCATACTATCACACC
This sequence comes from Hymenolepis microstoma, assembly GCA_000469805.3. Lineage (NCBI taxonomy): Eukaryota > Metazoa > Platyhelminthes > Cestoda > Cyclophyllidea > Hymenolepididae > Hymenolepis > Hymenolepis microstoma. The sequence goes on along the minus strand of LR215989.1, from coordinate 38,657,808 downwards.
TACTGTTATTGGCCATATTAATGCAGTTGCGTTGGCTGACCTCTTAATTGTTAAAGGAACGATGGGCATCAATTTCTTGACTATTGACCTCGTAGTAGGTAGTAAACGCGGATCATCTCTATACCATTGATTTCACGTTATTTATACCCCACTTCCACATCACTCTTCCTCTAAATTGCACTCTTATTGGCACGTCTAATTCCCTTTTCGCATCCCTGGGAGCGTTTTAGGTAGGTGATTCTTCAGTCTTCACTGGAAGAATATTACTTGTTGCTTTCCAGATGTAGTAATTTCTCCTTCATTAATTCTTTAGAGATGCAGGCCTTGTGCCGATTGCTCACTATCTTGACAGCTTCGAAATTCACAGCTCCTTCACTCCAGCCCGGAATATGCGCAATTACTCCGGGTATATGGTCAGATTCATCACAATAGCCTGTATAAACATCGCCGATAAAGTGAATCCATCTTAAACGCAATCAACTCATTGCTTGCATCGTTCATAAATTGTCCCCTTGGTGTTCCAACATCTATGGCAGACATTTCTGATAGAACTTAGAAGAGTGGCGGCGACGCTAGTGGTTTGGAACGAGGTCTTGCTTAAGTGTTGACAACTTAGGTGGAAAAGGTCGTGATTGCGGCGAGGATGAAGACGTTATTATTGGGCTGCTGTCATCGGCAGCTTCATCTCTACACCTTACGCTATTGTCCAATTGATTTCCCATCCCTGGTACTCCTGTTTCCATTGAATTGCGAGATGATGTCGAGGAGTAGAAGAAGGGTGTTACTTGGGTGTTACCAAGTCTAGGGGGAGAGCAAAGCGTTACAGATTTGACGACGATGCTTCAGAGGCATATGATGGGTGCGCCATCCACCCGAATCGTTTCATTGCTTATATTACAGAGTGCTTACAACTGGAAAAGAGAATGTAAGTACCCTTTTGCGCTATCCCAGAACAATGTATAACTCGGGGTTCCAAAATAATGGGGGTTGAATATAGTAGAAAGTCCACTTTAATTAGTTCAAGGAACAGTTTCCCACTGAAGGATCTACTTAACAATTGCCCATTGTTAATATCGTCTCTCTGCACTTTTAAATCGCCGCAAAATTAGATGGGTCGTATCCGATGACAGCACATTTCTTCTCTCATAATTGCCGCCGCCGCTGCTACTGCGAGAGAGTAGCAGCAGCAGCAGCATGCACAAGTAGATTCTCATAACCTATTTATGTAACGTTTCAGTAGTCTCCCTCACATTGGCCTTTCTTTCAGCTGTTCCACTTTTTTGGCATTTAAAATGGCATTTATTTCTGCTCTGCCCCTTTCTGCACCTATTACCATACAGTTCTTATCTCCCATCTAAGCTTTTGAGACGCCACATTACAATGACGTAGATTCAATTTGTTCCGCCTTATCTTACCTATAACAGTCGTTTTGAGTCATTGACCGAAGTGATGAGGGCAGGGTGGTTGGGCGAAAGGCTAACATTTACTTTCCCTTTGTTTCAGAGCTGAGTGTTGTTTCTCCTGTTGTGAGAACTGTTAACCGCCAAAATGATAATGAGAAAGAGACAATTTGTGATTCCTACCCCTCCACATAAATTATTTTTCAGTTAAATAAATGGTCCCCTTTCTCAATAACTCTGCGTGCATAAAGTCTTGGTCTTGTCATGGGTATTTGAGTAGGATTTGTTGAAAATGAGTAGTAGCATTAGTGGTATTTGCCATACGTGTGCACAGAAGCAGTATAAGTGAGTGGAGTTATTGCAAAAGGTAGTATTTGAAAAGTCCTTTCAAAATTGGGGTATATACTATTTATTTACATGCTAGCAGTATGCGAGTTGAGTTGAGTTGAGTTGGCAATTGAGTTGGTAGGGTTAGAATTTGGGGTTGGGGTTAGGGTTAGGATTAGGGTCAGGAAACCGAGGGGAACCGATTGCGCGAGTGGAAAAAGTGCACCATGAACCATGAAAAGCAATATCTTCTCCATCATTGGCAGTGTACCGGTTCGCAGACGCGCGAGCGTAGTAAGAACGAACCTGCGCACGGAGGAAGAGCCAATGAGTAGTGGTGTGTGAATCAAGGTATTTTCATTAAATATCCATACTGGATTTTTATTCCCTTTAGGGGAATAACAAAGAACGAAGCAATTAGTTGATTGGAATTGAGCTTTTATCATTCATTTTGGAGAATTTTACAATGCTGTCGTAAAAATTCTTATGTTTTAAAACTTGTCTCTACCAAAATTGTCACAGGTTTTATCTGTCCAATAGCATTCCTTGTTTGTGTTAGGTATGATTAAATGAATTGAATTACCACTCTTTAAGTGGTTTTGCTCTGATATCTTTGTTTCTGCCTCGCAGATATGCATCTTGACCCCAATGCCACTGGCACAAGGATAGATGTTAATATTCTATATTAATTAGCTGGCTAACTCTCCACCTGTTTTCTAGAGCGCTTCTCTTCAACTTGCTCTTTTATCTCGCTCAAACATCCTATGTGCTCAGAGCTCAGCTGACCCGCACTGCTGGTTTAGTGGTGTTTTCACAAGCTCTTCGCAACTCTCCATCTGGTTGTCATCTCTCTGACTCCCTGCTCAATGGGCTTATCGAGGCATTGCGGTACCTCATCTGTGAATTGCTTGTAGTTTCACGAAATTCCGCAGCAGCCTCAACCCTTTTAGCGCTCTTCAGTCAACTTGTTGACAAGCTGCTCTTTGCACATGGAATGTGGCCGAGAGCTCTCATTAAGGTTTGTAGCATTTTTCTTAGTGGAAGTTTTATGATTCAATCCTCTGCATAAACATCGTACATTCACTTCAGTGAGCAAATAATTTTAAAAGGAACAATTTAGTTCCTATTAATGAGTATCAAAATTAAACACGGTCCTTTTCACTCAGTAAATATACCATGCAACTATTTTATGGAGACAGATCACTTTGGCGACATTTTCTTTCAGTCACATACGACGCTACTAGCAACATTGGCCAATTGTCAGGAAACTGCGTCTCTAACCTAAGATAAGACTAGCCGAGTTTGAAAGCCTATATAAATTTGTAAGCTATTATTATTATTATTATATCAAATGGCAGCCTTTGTAATACTTATCATTAGTCCTTTATTTGACTTCTGGCTTCCCAGTATTCGGAATTTCTGCCGTTGTCCGTAAGATTGGACACTCTATCAGATGGGTCTTCTCCACTTCCTCTTGAAGGTCATATATGGGGGCATGTTGGCTGGGCGTACATTTCTATACTGTGAGGATGTTTCATCAGGCAATCGTGTTCGGTACACAGTCTAAATTCTGCAACAGCTTCGAGTCTAGGCCAGTCGGCTATGTTGAAGAGTGGCGCCGTCCACTGCTTCTCCTTTGTTAGGGCTTTAAGTTCGTCGCTTCTTAGAATCTTGAATTCTCTCACAATTCACAATTCACTTTCGATATCTATGAAGGTGGCTTGACACTGCTTTGCGAATACTTGGTAAAAGATATGGAAATTTTACGCAATCGTATCAAGGTAGCCGTGGTGACCTCAGGTGTTACGCCAATCAAGGAAAGCTCTGAAAGCCCTTCAGTGATGCCGTCGTCGTCATGAGCACCTCCGCAGCCATTTCAAAGTCGACGAACGGTGCCTCTTCAGTGTTTTAATGCGAAGATGACACTATCGTCATGACTACTACCTCCTTGTGGCAATATCTTATCATGGTTATGGCAATGTGCAATATATATATGATGATCCTTTCTTTAGAATCCTACATTTTGGTATTGCCGATTTTGTTTTGCCTCCTTTCGATCGAGATGCTATGACTGTTAGATTCTCCGATGTAAGTACAAATACTTCTACTTTCAATTTGTGAGTTATTTGTTAGTTATTTGAGGACTATTTGCGTTGTCGTTTGCATACAGATATACAAGAGTACAACAATGATTGACACCCATCTACTAAATGCTCGCGATCATATCTTCAAGCGCGTCTTCGAGCAAGTAAAGGAACGAGAGTGACTATGCAACTTCCCAAGCCCACTCACACAACACACGTTCGCCCGTTGTTTCATAGAACGTTCCCCTCCCTCCCCCCACCCCTCTATCTCCATTTCTCCCTGTTCAAGTCTTCCCTTGTCCCCTTCCCCCTCCTCCATTTTCTCCTCTTTTCTCTCCTGCTATATTATGGGCATTGGTCGGTACTCAATTACTATTGCTCTGCTTGACTTGCGACTGTGGTTGTGCACTGTTAGCTTCTAGTTATTTGTCTTGATTCTTAAATGGATGGCTTCGGTTCTTGCTACCCCAAGAGTAGTCTCTTTGGACATTGTTAGGACCCATATGATCTAGTGTGGCGTTTACAAGGGCTAAATTTTCTCTCAAACACTGACGAGAATAAAGATTTCTTTCTATCTTAATAATGTCACAAAATTTTATTTAAAATGCCATGCGTTGTACTAGAGTTTATTGAAAACTTCTAGTACGAATTCTAACAGGCATAAAACTGTATCCACAAATGCGAAGAGAACTGTTATTGTACCCCACGTCTGAGAATTTCCCTGACACATGATCTAATCAATAGAATACCATGAAATGCACATGTTAAGTTAAATCTAAATAAATCAAATGCTCCTTTGCCATTATTGGAGTCAGCATTTGCACTGACAACAGCAGCAGCGACGGCGGCGGCGGCAGCGCCATTCCACTTGTTCACAGTAATGACACAATTGGCAGGAACTCATTGGCGTGAGAGACAAAGTAGGGACCCATTTTATGACGTCTTAATTTCAATAAATCAGCAATTCTCTGAACTTTGCTACTTGTGCTCATTTCAGCATTTGGAATATTGGGTAAAACTGCTAAATTAGTTGCCGATAGCAGCGAACCGTCTGTTTTCCCACACTTCAGTCTTGTTCTATGGGAAGATAGAAATCTTTCCCAGCATTGCGATGTTGAATGTGTCGTTGTAGCAACTTTTGTTAATGAGCTGTGTCCAAAAACATAGAGCGTTTCTTCGTTAACTCAAACAAGAGATTGAATCGGGGAGTGAAGTTTGTGCTTAAAGCCATGGGCAATCCAGTTAGCAATAGGAAACGCAACGAGAGACTTAAGTATTAAACTTTAAAAATACAAATGACCCATGACTAACCTGTGCATCAATTTCCCGATTTTCTTGATGGCTAGGATCAGTTTCAAAGGCAAAAACAGAGTTTGAGACAGAAAGGATGGCGTGTACAGCCACACCAGCGGCATTCAGTTGGCAGGACGTTGTGACCACCGTAGAACCTACACAAAAGGAATTATCGCTGATGAACGAATATCATAGGTAGTCATATCGCACAGCATAATAAGAACTCACTAAGAGGCCCTATTCCGAGCTGTCCATAGGCAAGAGAATCCAGATGCATTGACACCAAACTCTGGCGTCAGCGCTGGTCCTATTAGAACCAGGGGAGAACTAGGATTAAGACTATGATTAAAATGTGTAAAATCATAGAAGCTAAAAAGAATATAATGCCATGAAACGTACCTGTTATCAATGAGAGATAAACATGTAAATCCGATGCCATATTCGAATATATAGTATATAGTATTGAGCAGCTTAAGATAGCGTGATAGTAATTGCATTAGAGGAAATGTTGTGTTGGTGGAACTCCGGAAGGCGCCATATCTCTATCCACCAAAATCGGGAAATACGTTGATGAAGCAAAACGATCTCGTGTCCATTGACTAATTGGTAGTGCGTCACCGGTGGAGGAATTTCCGAACTGTGATGATATAGCAAATGGGTCACAATAATGAATTGATTAACTTATCTAATTTCGGGAGCCAACCCACATTAGACGGTTTTTTCCATGGCGTATTCATGAAGCGATCCCCAACATTTGCTTGCGTATCTGTCACTTCATATTAATTTCTTTTTATGTCATTATTCATTTTGCTGAAAGCATGTTTGTTGAACAGCGTGAATATTCCCTTACGTATATTTGTGCGTGGGCTTCGTGGAGTTGTCTACTGCGCATAGACGCATATTTGTCGTCACTTTGGTGGTATGCTGCTGCAGTTGTTCTTGTTGTTTTTCTATTTACCGATTGAAGGTGCTATTTACTGCAAAGTAATAAAGTCGGTTTCTCATTAATCATCTTATCTCAGGTGTGGCCTTCTTTCTATGACACTCCATTCACACCCGACCTGTGTTATTACTTCGATGTCGCAAAATAGTGCATTTCACTCGCGTGTGCAAAGAAGGCATAAGCGAATGCATTGTATGAATGAACGAACGACTCCGTTATGAAAGACGCTCAAAGACCACTTGGTGCCAAATATGAAAAAGAGATGGACATTTCAGTTAAAAAAAGGAAAAATATAAAATAAAAACACGTTTACAGAACTAAGTAAATCTCACCATTTCCTACCCAGAGCTGCGATTGGATATCTGTGGGACAACGCATTCATCCTGCTGTTTTCGGTAGGCATTGGGGTTCTGAGCGGAACAAACTCCTACTTTATTCTGCAGAAGTTGGCAATAACCACTATGCGATGTACCACCAGCTTATGGAGCGCTCTACAGCTGTGCAGTTCAAGGGTATCTAATTTGTCTTTCCCTTGTCAACGACGAGGCACGTTGCCATGATGTGTGCATTTTGTAGACGCGCCATGCCATCATTGGTGCTTCCGCGTGTGTGTGGTGCCAGTGACATTGCTGCAAAAATTCTTTCTTAAATTCTTCACACCTGAATGGCTCTTCACCAGTATGTATTCGTTTATGTACACATAGGCAATTTGGATCGTGGTTGAATTTCAGCAGCTGGCATTGTCACTGGAGGCATAAATGATAAGGAAGGTAGATTGAAAGAGAATCCAAGGGTCCAGCAATTGGTTGATATTGGTGAGAGTCTTGCACTATTTATGAGATGCACAAAATTGTGGGTCGTCTCTTTAAGCATCCAGAATGTTCCATTAAGGAGAAGAGGAGATTCGTGAACAAAGCTTCCAATCAACGATAAGATATCATTCAGACGAATGGAAAGAAGGAGACGGAAGTATGCGTAAATGAGAATGGTAAAGAAAGTGGAAATTATTCTAATTGCAGGATATTGCAAACACAATTTCTGGAGGATTGACGCGAGAAATAGGATTTTGATAACAAAGAAAAGACCATAAGAACACAGAGATACTGTATCGTTATTTACGAATTACAAAGGCTACATTGCTCACACCGTACTTCGAATTTTGTGTTGCCTCAGTAGATTGCGTCAAAGACATTGAATCAAGTATTGACAGATTCAGTGGAAATTAACTGTTCATATATTCTTTAGGGTGTACCAACACCCTATGCGGCATCATAAAGCTGTGCGGTTCAAAGGTATGCAGAACAGCAAAACGCGGTGCTAGAGTGCTTGCTAGAGCATAGGCTATGTATACAGGGAAATTTTAAATAATATATGTTCATAGATTTTTATTTCATCCTGAAAATATGCCAAATATATAGGGAACTGCTTTATAATTTAAAATTCTTACACCTCTTCTACTCGTAAGGAGCTTGGGACTTTAAATATAATTTGCATGGTTATAATTTGAGATTCGTTTTATTGTATTGCTTCTCTTACTTGTTTACCTCTCATGGATAACAAGTAGGCTTCATAGTATTATATTCCTTTTAGCTCTTATGATTTTACACTTTTTAAGAAGAACTATTTACACTTGGAGGAGGTTTTAAGCCTCTAATGTGCAAAGACTCCTCAATTAAAAACTTCCAAAAAACACTTATTCTTATTCCATTGGGCACCTCTCCTATAAAATTTTTACAATCCTGATGCCTGATGCTTCAACATTGCAAGCGCGCTTCACAGAGGGGTCATGGTAATTTGAAGTCAGCTTCCGATTTATAGACTTTTCTGCCGTAGGAGGGTACACCACGTAGAGGTAATTCCAGTGTGCACCTCTCCTATAAAATTTAAAAATCCTGATGCCATACTAGAAAAATTCTAGTATGGCACTAACGCACTCCATAAGACGATTTACTGCCTGACAGAAGCGTAAATAATCCGTCGTAAAATAGTTAAGACCATTTGGGCTAAAAAAATAGAATACCATGAAACGCACCTGTTATCAATGAGAGATAAACAAGCAAGAGAAGCAATGCGAGTTAAAGAATCTCAAATTATAACCATAAAAATTATGTTTATAAATGCCAAGCCACTTACGAGTAAATACGGATTCGAAATGCAAAATTTGACAAGAGTTCTGCGTATATATATGGCATATTTTCAAGGTGAATTTAAAATCTATGAGCATAAATCATTCAAAAGTGCATTCAAAATATCAAATTTTAAGTTTGAAATCGATTAGAGTCCACTGATATTTAACGCAAGCTGTATTTACCATTAACGATTCAATTACTCGTGTTGATAAGAGTGCATTAAATAAATAAGCTTATTTGTTTATTGAATAACTGAAATATTGGTCCAGCAGAATACAGTTACCAAATATTTCTAAATTCTTCGTAATTCTGCTAATTACCTAATTGATTTTGTAATACAAAACTTGCACGTATTGGTTTCCGAAGCTGGTAGTTGTTCACTTATTCTCCTTTCAACTTGCTAATTGGTTATATGTTGAAGATATATAATATAAAAGAAATATCAAATGTGGAATGTATAATTTAAAGCAGTTTCTTTTTAGATCACTAGCTTTTTAAGGAAATAATTATATTTTCCTGCAAATTCGATCATTTTGGTATACAATGAGGCAAGGGCCTACATTCGTTGAGAGAAGGCAACATAAATGAATAGCCTATCCAAAGAGCTGTAAACGAGTGGAGGTCAAAAATTCAAGAGGTTGGAGCGCAATATCATCAACCAAGAAATTTGAGTGGTGCATTTTGCCAGTGGGTATTTTAATAGTAAATGCCAGAAAAAAATTAGAAGAATTTGGCACCAAATTCTCTAGTTTATTTATTCATTCATTTATTTATTGTTCAGGTATAACATGGTAAGACATGAGATTCAGCAATATAAATGAGTGGAATCTCAAATTTATCATGGCAGTGTAGAATAAAATTGCATAAGTAGATCGAATCAAAGAGGACATTTCAAATTGTGAACTTGTGTTTCAACGGAAGTTTGTGGCTGCTTTATGACATTGTTGCAGTGAATGGAACGCCACTTAAATGGCTATGGTTATCAAATTTACACTTTGTTGGAGCATACTAAAGTGACGAAATTTACGCCTGCTTTTAGAAACCACTTCGGGTTCGTATGGTATTCTGTTGAAGAAGATTTGCGGACGTCCCAGAATGTGGATAAACAATTTTGCTACTTCGCTTTACATGTTCTGTGTGGAATGGCCAATGCCCCAGTTCCTTAGACAACTATTGCTCTATACAAGTTGACTCGGATTTATTTAACCCGTTCAAACTATTACAGAGCGTCACCCATCTTTTTTAAATTAATTTCATTTAATTAAGTCATTAGGCCACTTTCTCTTCGAATGTTTGATTTACTGAAAATGTGGACTAACTACTTTGTCTACAAAGTACTCCATTTTTATTTTAAATATTTAAAGACCGTGCAGGTGATCATAACATATACCTCATATCCACCTCTATGGAATAATTTCCTTTCAAATTCCGATATCTCCCTTAACGCCACAGGGTTATAAGATTCGCATTCGTGTACTTCTTAATAGTTCACAGGTTTAATCACTTAGTTGCGCGCCTAGGTAACCAAATTCGCTTAAACTCCATTTAGCTACCATTTTAAGTGACTTGGTTGCAGTGTAACGCCGACTGAGGATTAATTTGTCTTATCATGTGCAAAGTAGTTGTTCTCGCCATGGTAATATTGAAATTGATGCGTTGTTATTGCTTTTTCATATATCTTAAAACTCATAATAAATGTTGAAATCAGAAACAATGTTTGAAAGCAAGAATTTTTAGAAAGCAAGATGAATTCACGGTTGTGGAATAGTGGCGTAAATCGTTTTTCGAATCTCTTACTGCGACCTTATTAGTTGTGAAGTTTAATTATGCTCAACAAGCAGTACAAGGAGTGTAAAATGAGGAGGAAGCTTTCGCACTTGGAATATTTGAGATTTTGTGTTTTTTCAACTGTAATTTTACATGCCGACTAAAATCGAGAGGTGTTTATTCAGAATTTCTTAATTTTGGTGAATTCTTTTAACATCCCTTTGCAGAAAAATTAATTCTACGCATATCCTTCCGTGTAATAAATATCAACTGAATATGCGGCGACGCTTTTGGAATTCACTGCTATCGTCTTTGTCATATAGACCTTTATGGCTTGAAATTCTTGAAAATGCTCATTTGAAATTTTTCCTTAGCTTTGTAGGCATTTTGATGGGAGTTTGCAGTGTTTTCGTTACTCATGAACAAAGATTTGTGTTCCACAATTCCTTTAAAGCTCATATGTCAACTTGATTAATTGTAAAAGATTGGGTTTCGCGGGGCTCTTCATGAGTCGTTAGAGTTACGGAATCGATATCTGGTATGTGCCTGCTGGATTTGTCCCCCGACTGTCTGGTTTAATCCCATAAAGGTATACCTTGCACACACTATGATCTACGTTCTTGCCCAGCATAGCCTACGTTCTCTTCTTTTGTTCAGGTCGGCGCTGCATCCAAAGTACCTGTGATTTCACAGTAGCCCAATGCCAGCGTGACAAAAAGGACCACTCGCTCACTTCACAGTCTTATCATTAATGCTCTCAATTGTCTCAGTGTGTGGATAGTGGCCCTTCTTTTCACACTTAGTGATCTCGATACACTCAAAGCTGTGGTTGAGACTACGAAATTGGGTATTTTCGGACCAGAGAGTCCTCCCACTGTAGTTCAGGTATGTTTGCACTTAATTTATTATTTACTTTTGTGTTTACACCCAGACACCGAAGTGTTGTTACATTACAGCTGGTCTATACTTGATGGTGTTTGGTTCAAGCTGGTATCGTTTACACCTCGAATCTGCGGAAAAAAAATGACAAACTATTAGTCAGTCAAATTTCAATGGTAAGATCTTGTATATCAACACGCTGAATGTTACTTTTGCGTATAAGTAAGCCCACACAATGATGGGAGTGAAATAGAATTTAAATCTGTAGCTCGACAATTCCGAAAATTATCATATGACAGACACGAAGGCGAAACGTTGGATAAAGGGAGCATTTCATACCAACAAAAATTTTATGCCTGTTATTACCTATTGCCTCCAAATTTTGCACAATTGATCAAATGTACTAAAATTGTTTCTTTAAGCATCCAAAATGTCCCATTACGGAGGATTCGTGGGTCAATATAACAACCATGAGGGAAGATAGACAAAGCGTCCGAAGGGGAAAAAATCAAAGACAAGATAGCACACTGACAAATCGAAAAAAGGAAGTGGAACAGACTGCAAAAACAGAAGACGTACAACCCTGGAGACGACAGCCAGCTGTCCTAAGGCAAATCATCTTACAAGCCAAACGGACTACTTTCAACAGCTTCATTTCAAATATTAACTACCAAAGTGATATCCAACGCACATTAAGATTTCTGAGTAACCTCTTAAACAACCAGGAGAAACTAAAGAAGGAACCAATACGCTTTGAAAAATAGGGCAAGTTCCAAAATTTTAAGTTTAGAATAGAAGTGGGCGAAGGTGAGTCCGACACCCAGTAACAAGAGCGTGCCGTCGGACTCCATAGACAAAGCCATGCTGATGATGTGACTTTATTCCTTACTTCAGTTTGATCAACTTGACTTTTTTTAAATTTGTGCTGCTTTGCTGTTCTCTGCGCCAAGTTGTCTTTGGCTGATGAGAATTCGTACAAATATTTATCCCGTGCGGCTTGGCGGGCGCGGGAGGTAATTCAAGTAAAGAATCGGAAGGAAAAATGAACAATTGCGAAGTATTCCTTAAAGTAAATGCACCGATTCAATATCTCAAAGGGAGTAAAAATGACGTCCCATTTATCTTTAAGCATTAATAGTGGATTAGGATATACTGTACCAAATTTAATTCAATTCTTCTCCTCGCTGTATTCCTAAATAGCTGCTTTAAGATTTTTCGCCGATACAAGACCTAGTTGAAAGCGAATTCAGTGAAATTGTTTGGCACTTTTATTGTGATTATTTTGGCTTATTGCCAAATCGGATCAAGTGCGCAAGAATTACAACTCCAGAAAGGAGATATTTGACACATAAATGATTCACGTCACCGTCAAGAAGCTCGCAGAATGTAATTGAAATCTCGGACATGAGATAGACAGTATAACCATTGCGCTAAATAAGGTAATTGATTTACTGAGCACTCGAACTAAGCCAATTCGCTCAACGCGATTCATGACTAGGACATTTTGGCATGACGAAGAAATTGGTGCACAAATTTCGAAACAAATGAAAGCATACAACAAATAATTGTCCAAACCCATCACCTTTTATGCCTGTTTTAAGATCGACTACCAAACGCAACACACATCTCGTTGTACGGTTAAGCAAAAACTGGATGCATAAAAATAAAACAATGTCGGAGATCGAAAACCACAAGAAGAACGTGAGATGTGTACATCTTGATTGGGATAGAATATTCGAAACGCTACCAAGGGATCCTTGAAAGCTATGTGTCAAATTTGCACAAGCCAGAAGATTACAAACAGGGGAAGGAGAAAACACTTAAAATAAAGAGATTTAGATTCATTCAGATTCTTTAAGTAAACGTCCTGCCACTTCAAAGATTCTATAAATTATGGAGAATATATATATATATATATAAATATACTAGAATCTTCCAAGTGTTCGGACGTTCATTGAACTAAAAAATATAATACCGTAAAATTTGGATCGTAAAATTGCATTCGATGAAGTCATTTACAGTGGAGGATGAGGGGATATATGATCTTTCACAGTTCATACAACTTTTGGAATAATACAATATCCATTTGAGCTAAAAAAATATACTACCATGAAACGCGCCTTTTATAAATGGGACATGGACAAATAGGAAAAGCAATACAATGTAAAAAATCTAAAATTAAAACCATAGAAATTACATTTAAAAATACCACGTTACTTGCGGGCTGAGGGGGTGTAAGATTCTAAAACTATATTCATGTTCTACATGTATATAAAGGACATATTTTCAAGGTGAAATCAAAATCTATAAACATAAACGAATGTAGGCCCTTGCCTCATTGTATACCAAAATGATCGAATTTGCAGGAAAATATAATTATTTCCTTAAAAAGCTAGTGATCTAAAAAGAAACTGCTTCAAATTATACATTCCACATTTGATATTTCTTTTATATTATATATCTTCAACATATAACCAATTAGCAAGTTGAAAGGAGAATAAGTGAACAACTACCAGCTTCGGAAACCAATACGTGCAAGTTTTGTATTACAAAATCAATTAGGTAATTAGCAGAATTACGAAGAATTTAGAAATATTTGGTAACTGTATTCTGCTGGACCAATATTTCAGTTATTCAATAAACAAATAAGCTTATTTATTTAATGCACTCTTATCAACACGAGTAATTGAATCGTTAATGGTAAATACAGCTTGCGTTAAATATCAGTGGACTCTAATCGATTTCAAACTTAAAATTTGATATTTTGAATGCACTTTTGAATGATTTATGCTCATAGATTTTAAATTCACCTTGAAAATATGCCATATATATACGCAGAACTCTTGTCAAATTTTGCATTTCGAATCCGTATTTACTCGTAAGTGGCTTGGCATTTATAAACATAATTTTTATGGTTATAATTTGAGATTCTTTAACTCGCATTGCTTCTCTTGCTTGTTTATCTCTCATTGATAACAGGTGCGTTTCATGGTATTCTATTTTTTTAGCCCAAATGGTCTTAACTATTTTACGACGGATTATTTACGCTTCTGTCAGGCAGTAAATCGTCTTATGGAGTGCGTTAGTGCCATACTAGAATTTTTCTAGTATGGCATCAGGATTTTTAAATTTTATAGGAGAGGTGCACACTGGAATTACCTCTACGTGGTGTACCCTCCTACGGCAGAAAAGTCTATAAATCGGAAGCTGACTTCAAATTACCATGACCCCTCTGTGAAGCGCGCTTGCAATGTTGAAGCATCAGGCATCAGGATTGTAAAAATTTTATAGGAGAGGTGCCCAATGGAATAAGAATAAGTGTTTTTTGGAAGTTTTTAATTGAGGAGTCTTTGCACATTAGAGGCTTAAAATCTCCTCCAAGTGTAAATAGTTCTTCTTAAAAAGTGTAAAATCATAAGAGCTAAAAGGAATATAATACTATGAAGCCTACTTGTTATCCATGAGAGGTAAACAAGTAAGAGAAGCAATACAATAAAACGAATCTCAAATTATAACCATGCAAATTATATTTAAAGTCCCAAGCTCCTTACGAGTAGAAGAGGTGTAAGAATTTTAAATTATAAAGCAGTTCCCTATATATTTGGCATATTTTCAGGATGAAATAAAAATCTATGAACATATATTATTTAAAATTTCCCTGTATACATAGCCTATGCTCTAGCAAGCACTCTAGCACCGCGTTTTGCTGTTCTGCATACCTTTGAACCGCACAGCTTTATGATGCCGCATAGGGTGTTGGTACACCCTAAAGAATATATGAACAGTTAATTTCCACTGAATCTGTCAATACTTGATTCAATGTCTTTGACGCAATCTACTGAGGCAACACAAAATTCGAAGTACGGTGTGAGCAATGTAGCCTTTGTAATTCGTAAATAACGATACAGTATCTCTGTGTTCTTATGGTCTTTTCTTTGTTATCAAAATCCTATTTCTCGCGTCAATCCTCCAGAAATTGTGTTTGCAATATCCTGCAATTAGAATAATTTCCACTTTCTTTACCATTCTCATTTACGCATACTTCCGTCTCCTTCTTTCCATTCGTCTGAATGATATCTTATCGTTGATTGGAAGCTTTGTTCACGAATCTCCTCTTCTCCTTAATGGAACATTCTGGATGCTTAAAGAGACGACCCACAATTTTGTGCATCTCATAAATAGTGCAAGACTCTCACCAATATCAACCAATTGCTGGACCCTTGGATTCTCTTTCAATCTACCTTCCTTATCATTTATGCCTCCAGTGACAATGCCAGCTGCTGAA
The DNA here is from genome assembly GCA_000469805.3 of Hymenolepis microstoma. Lineage (NCBI taxonomy): Eukaryota > Metazoa > Platyhelminthes > Cestoda > Cyclophyllidea > Hymenolepididae > Hymenolepis > Hymenolepis microstoma. The sequence continues at coordinate 38,642,701 of LR215989.1, read as the reverse complement.
ATTCAACCACGATCCAAATTGCCTATGTGTGCATAAACGAATACATACTGGTGAAGAGCCATTCAGATGTGAAGAATTTAAGAAAGAATTTTTGCAGCAATGTCACTGGCACCACACACACGCGGAAGCACCAATGATGGCATGGCGCGTCTACAAAATGCACACATCATGGCAACGTGCCTCGTCGTTGACAAGGGAAAGACAAATTAGATACCCTTGAACTGCACAGCTGTAGAGCGCTCCATAAGCTGGTGGTACATCGCATAGTGGCTATTGCCAACTTCTGCAGAATAAAGTAGGAGTTTGTTCCGCTCAGAACCCCAATGCCTACCGAAAACAGCAGGATGAATGCGTTGTCCCACAGATATCCAATCGCAGCTCTGGGTAGGAAATGGTGAGATTTACTTAGTTCCCCTAAACGTGTTTTTATTTTATATTTTTCCTTTTTTTAACTGAAATGTCCATCTCTTTTTCATATTTGGCACCAAGTGGTCTTTGAGCGTCTTTCATAACGGAGTCGTTCGTTCATTCATACAATGCATTCGCTTATGCCTTCTTTGCACACGCGAGTGAAATGCACTATTTTGCGACATCGAAGTAATAACACAGGTCGGGTGTGAATGGAGTGTCATAGAAAGAAGGCCACACCTGAGATAAGATGATTAATGAGAAACCGACTTTATTACTTTGCAGTAAATAGCACCTTCAATCGGTAAATAGAAAAACAACAAGAACAACTGCAGCAGCATACCACCAAAGTGACGACAAATATGCGTCTATGCGCAGTAGACAACTCCACGAAGCCCACGCACAAATATACGTAAGGGAATATTCACGCTGTTCAACAAACATGCTTTCAGCAAAATGAATAATGACATAAAAAGAAATTAATATGAAGTGACAGATACGCAAGCAAATGTTGGGGATCGCTTCATGAATACGCCATGGAAAAAACCGTCTAATGTGGGTTGGCTCCCGAAATTAGATAAGTTAATCAATTCATTATTGTGACCCATTTGCTATATCATCACAGTTCGGAAATTCCTCCACCGGTGACGCACTACCAATTAGTCAATGGACACGAGATCGTTTTGCTTCATCAACGTCTTTCCCGATTTCGGTGGATAGAGATATGGCGCCTTCCGGAGTTCCACCAACACAACATTTCCTCCAATGCAATTACTATCACGCTGATACCTTAAGCTGCTCAATACTATATACTATATATTCGAATATGGCATCGGATTTACATGTTTATCTCTCATTGATAACAGGTACGTTTCATGGCATTATATTCTTTTTAGCTTCTATGATTTTACACATTTTAATCATAGTCTTAATCCTAGTTCTCCCCTGGTTCTAATAGGACCAGCGCTGACGCCAGAGTTTGGTGTCAATGCATCTGGATTCTCTTGCCTATGGACAGCTCGGAATAGGGCCTCTTAGTGAGTTCTTATTATGCTGTGCGATATGACTACCTATGATATTCGTTCATCAGCGATAATTCCTTTTGTGTAGGTTCTACGGTGGTCACAACGTCCTGCCAACTGAATGCCGCTGGTGTGGCTGTACACGCCATCCTTTCTGTCTCAAACTCTGTTTTTGCCTTTGAAACTGATCCTAGCCATGAAGAAAATCGGGAAATTGATGCACAGGTTAGTCATGGGTCATTTGTATTTTTAAAGTTTAATACTTAAGTCTCTCGTTGCGTTTCCTATTGCTAACTATTGTTATGGCTTTAAGCACAAACTTCACTCCCCGATTCAATCTCTTGTTTGAGTTAACGAAGAAATGCTCTTTGTTTTCTGACACAGCTCATTAACAAATGTTGCCATAACGACACATTCAACGTTGCAATGCTAGGAAAGATTTTTATCTACCTATAGAACAAGACTGAAGTGTGGGAAAACAGACGGTTCGCTGCTATCGGCAACTAATTTAGCAGTTTTACCCCAATATTCCAAATGCTGAAATGAGCACAAGTAGCAAAGTTCAGAGAATTGCTGATTTATTGAAATTAAGACGTCATAAAATGGGTCCCTACTTTGTCTCTCACGCCAATGAGTTCCTGCCAATTGTGTCATTACTGTGAACAAGTGGAATGGCGCTGCCGCCGCCGCCGTCGCTGCTGCTGTTGTCAGTGCAAATGCTGACTCCAATAATGGCAAAGGAGCATTTGATTTATTTAGATTTAACTTAACATGTGCATTTCATGGTATTCTATTGATTAGATCATGTGTCAGGGAAATTCTCAGACGTGGGGTACAATAACAGTTCTCTTCGCATTTGTGGATACAGTTTTATGCCTGTTAGAATTCGTACTAGAAGTTTTCAATAAACTCTAGTACAACGCATGGCATTTTAAATAAAATTTTGTGACATTATTAAGATAGAAAGAAATCTTTATTCTCGTCAGTGTTTGAGAGAAAATTTAGCCCTTGTAAACGCCACACTAGATCATATGGGTCCTAACAATGTCCAAAGAGACTACTCTTGGGGTAGCAAGAACCGAAGCCATCCATTTAAGAATCAAGACAAATAACTAGAAGCTAACAGTGCACAACCACAGTCGCAAGTCAAGCAGAGCAATAGTAATTGAGTACCGACCAATGCCCATAATATAGCAGGAGAGAAAAGAGGAGAAAGTGGAGGAGGGGGAAGGGGACAAGGGAAGACTTGAACAGGGAGAAAGGGAGATAGAGGGGTGGGGGGAGGGAGGGGAACGTTCTATGAAACAACCGGCGAACGTGTGTTGTGTGAGTGGGCTTGGGAAGTTGCATAGTCACTCTCGTTCCTTTACTTGCTCGAAGACGCGCTTGAAGATATGATCGCGAGCATTTAGTAGATGGGTGTCAATCATTGTTGTACTCTTGTATATCTGTATGCAAACGACAACGCCAATAGTCCTCAAATAACTAACAAATAACTCACAAATTGAAAGTAGAAGTATTTGTACTTACATCGGAGAATCTAACAGTCATAGCATCTCGATCGAAAGGAGGCAAAACAAAATCGGCAATACCAAAATGTAGGATTCTAAAGCAAGGATCATCATATATATATTGCACATTGCCATAACCATGATAAGATATTGCCACAAGGAGGTAGTAGTCATGACGATAGTGTCATCTTTGCATTAAAACACTGAAGAGGCACCGTTCGTCGACTTTGAAATGGCTGCGGAGGTGCTCATGACGACGACGGCATCACTGAAGGGCTTTCAGAGCTTTCCTTGATTGGCGTAACACCTGAGGTCACCACGGCTACCTTGATACGATTGCGTAAAATTTCCATATCTTTTACCAAGTATTCGCAAAGCAGTGTCAAGCCACCTTCATAGATATCGAAAGTGAATTGTGAATTGTGAGACAATTCAAGATTCTAAAAAGCGACGAACTTAAAGCCCTAACAAAGGAGAAGCAGTGGACAGCGCCACTCTTCAACATAGCCGACTGGCCTAGACTCGAAGCTGTTGCAGAATTTAGACTGTGTACCGAACACGATTGCCTGATGAAACATCCTCACAGTATAGAAATGTACGCCCAGCCAACATGCCCCCTATATGACCTCCAAGAGGAAGTGGAGAAGACCCATCTGATAGAGTGTCCAATCTTACGGACAACGGCAGAAATTCCGAATACTGGGAAGCCAGAAGTCAAATAAAGGACTAATGATAAGTATTACAAAGGCTGCCATTTGATATAATAATAATAATAATAATAATAATAATAGCTTACGAATTTATATAGGCTTTCAAACTCGGCTAGTCTTATCTTAGGTTAGAGACACAGTTACCTGACAATTGGCCAATGTTGCTAGTAGCGTCGTATGTGACTGAAAGAAAATGTCGCCAAAGTGATCTGTCTCCATAAAATAGTTGCATGGTATATTTACTGAGTGAAAAGGACCGTGTTTAATTTTGATACTCATTAATAGGAACTAAATTGTTCCTTTTAAAATTATTTGCTCACTGAAGTGAATGTACGATGTTTATGCAGAGGATTGAATCATAAAACTTCCACTAAGAAAAATGCTACAAACCTTAATGAGAGCTCTCGGCCACATTCCATGTGCAAAGAGCAGCTTGTCAACAAGTTGACTGAAGAGCGCTAAAAGGGTTGAGGCTGCTGCGGAATTTCGTGAAACTACAAGCAATTCACAGATGAGGTACCGCAATGCCTCGATAAGCCCATTGAGCAGGGAGTCAGAGAGATGACGACCAGATGGAGAGTTGCGAAGAGCTTGTGAAAACACCACTAAACCAGCAGTGCGGGTCAGCTGAGCTCTGAGCACATAGGATGTTTGAGCGAGATAAAAGAGCAAGTTGAAGAGAAGCGCTCTAGAAAACAGGTGGAGAGTTAGCCAGCTAATTAATATAGAATATTAACATCTATCCTTGTGCCAGTGGCATTGGGGTCAAGATGCATATCTGCGAGGCAGAAACAAAGATATCAGAGCAAAACCACCTAAAGAGTGCTAATTCAATTCATTTAATCATACCTAACACAAACAAGGAATGCTATTGGACAGATAAAACCTGTGACAATTTTGCTAGAGACAAGTTTTAAAACATAAGAATTTTTACGACAGCATTGTAAAATTCTCCAAAATGAATGATAAAAGCTCAATTCCAATCAACTAATTGCTTCGTTCTTTGTTATTCCCCTAAAGGGAATAAAAATCCAATATGGATATTTAATGAAAATACCTTGATTCACACACCACTACTCATTGGCTCTTCCTCCATGCGCAGGTTCGTTCTTACTACGCTCGCGCGTCTGCGAACCGGTACACTGCCAATGATGGAGAAGATATTGCTTTTCATGGTTCATGGTGCACTTTTTCCACTCGCGCAATCGGTTCCCCTCGGTTTCCTGACCCTAATCCTAACCCTAACCCCAACCCCAAATTCTAACCCTACCAACTCAATTGCCAACTCAACTCAACTCAACTCGCATACTGCTAGCGTGTAAAGAAATAGTATATACCCCAATTTTGAAAGGACTTTTCAAATACTACCTTTTGCAATAACTCCACTCACTTATACTGCTTCTGTGCACACGTATGGCAAATACCACTAATGCTACTTCTCATTTTCAACAAATCCTACTCAAATACCCATGACAGAACCAAGACTTTATGCACGCAGAGTTATTGAGAAAGGGGACCATTTATTTAAATGAAAAATTATATATGTGGAGGGGTAGGAATCACAAATTGTCTCTTTCTCATTATCATTTTGGCGGTTAACAGTTCTCACAACAGGAGGAGCAACACTCAGCTCTGAAACAAAGGGAAAGTAAATGTTAGCCTTTCGCCCAACCACCCTGCCCTCATCACTTCGGTCAATGACTCAAAACGACTGTTATAGGTAAGATAAGGCGGAACAAATTGAATCTACGTCATTGTAATGTGGCGTCTCAAAAGCTTAGATGGGAGATAAGAACTGTATGGTAATAGGTGCAGAAAGGGGCAGAGCAGAAATAAATGCCATTTTAAATGCCAAAAAAGTGGAACAGCTGAAAGAAAGGCCAATGTGAGGGAGACTACTGAAACGTTACATAAATAGGTTATGAGAATCTACTTGTGCATGCTGCTGCTGCTGCTACTCTCTCGCAGTAGCAGCGGCGGCGGCAATTATGAGAGAAGAAATGTGCTGTCATCGGATACGACCCATCTAATTTTGCGGCGATTTAAAAGTGCAGAGAGACGATATTAACAATAGGCTATTGTTAAGTAGATCCTTCAGTGGGAAACTGTTCCTTGAACTAATTAAATTGGACTTTCTACTATATTCAACCCCCATTATTTTGAAACCCCGAGTTATACATTGTTCTGGGATAGCGCAAAAGGGTACTTACATTCTCTTTTCCAGTTGTAAGCACTCTGTAATATAAGCAGTGAAACGATTCGGGTGGATTGCGCACCCATCATATGCCTCTGAAGCATCGTCGTCGAATCTGTAACGCTTTGCTCTCCCCCTAGACTTGGTAACAACCAAGTAACACTCTTCTTCTACTCCTCGGCATCATCTCGCAATTCAATGGAAACAGGAGTACCAGGGATGGGAAATCAATTGGACAATAGCGTAAGGTGTAGAGATGAAGCTGCCGATGACAGCAGCCCAATAATAACGTCTTCATCCTCGCCGCAATCACGACCTTTTCCACCTAAGTTGTCAACACTTAAGCAAGACCTCGTTCCAAACCACTAGCGTCGCCGCCACTCTTCTAAGTTCTATCAGAAATGTCTGCCATAGATGTTGGAACACCAAGGGGACAATTTATGAACGATGCAAGCAATGAGTTGATTGCGTTTAAGATGGATTCACTTTATCGGCGATGTTTATACAGGCTATTGTGATGATTCTGACCATATACCCGAAGTAATTGCGCATATTCCGGGCTGGAGTGAAGGAGCTGTGAATTTCGAAGCTGTCAAGATAGTGAGCAATCGGCACAAGGCCTGCATCTCTAAAGAATTAATGAAGGAGAAATTACTACATCTGGAAAGCAACAAGTAACATTCTTCCAGTGAAGACTGAAGAATCACCTATCTAAAACGCTCCCAGGGATGCGAAAAGGGAATTAGACGTGCCAATAAGAGTGCAATTTAGAGGAAGAGTGATGTGGAAGTGGGGTATAAATAACGTGAAATCAATGGTATAGAGATGATCCGCGTTTACTACCTACTACGAGGTCAATAGTCAAGAAATTGATGCCCATCGTTCCTTTAACAATTAAGAGGTCAGCCAACGCAACTGCATTAATATGGCCAATAACAGTAGGTGTGATAGTATGGTATCTAAGACCTCAGTATCTGGCCACAGTATAAGTACCATTTGACGTAAAGTGCGTTGTGGGTGATTGATACCTTCCTGACATCAATCGCAATCTCCTTTCTCTACCTTATCAGTTGTTGTAATGAGAGTAATATATGAAAATGTGATCTGGTAAGGAAATGTTCCCTCTCAATTCGCCTTAGGCACTCCCTCAAGCCAAGTCAAGCGTCGTTAGGGCACTTGGAGAGTTTTATCAATCAATATAGTCGTAAGCTTGTCGATTTCAAAAACGCATATATAATTTTATCTGCCTGCTCAATGAAAATGTTGAACGTACTCAGGGAATTCTTCCAGTCTAATAATGAGTTCAATAACACCTCCACGCTGTCCACCGAAACAGCTATTGTAACATCCAAAGCTAAGCACTAGACCCTCGGTAGTAACTCCTTTAGGATACCTCAGTATGTGTCCCTCACATGGAGATTGCGAATTCTCTGAGTGTGAACATGGGAACTATTTATTGCCGATCCCTGATGTTCCCCATGACGACAAGGCGAAGATAGTTTCAAACGCGTCGCCAGCTGCTGTTGGTGGAGGTGTACGAGAACAGTTACATGACAGTTATTTATATATATGTATATTTTAAAGACAAATTAGTACCACGCGTCAAAAAATAGTTCTGCAGGGTGACAACAAGCTTCTTTAAGGTACTACAAAGCTTAAATTTGGTCTTGGAGCATTCTACTGAACGCATATGTCGACAGGCGGCAATATCCTAACAGTGAAATTATGATAAGATGTTGGGCGTTCATCCGCTAGTCTTTAGGTAGATTATTGGGGTATCTATATGGCTAACTTGATCGGGATCATAAAGGGGTTTCGGTGATGGGAATTAGTAGTACGTTAATATTAAGAGGGTCAACTTGGCCAATCGGTTATTCCTAAAGAAGATAATATATTCCTCAAGACATCTGTTCTATTAGCTCACTCTGTTTCGAATTTTCTGCCCAAATATTTCACAATAGTGTGGCTTTTAAGCATGCGTTCAATGGGAGGAATAAGCGCCTCAATGCATTAGTTGTGGTCTGTCAATTAGGTAATTAACCACACAAAAGCTGGACTGGGATTCGGCAATATTGTATCCATGAGTTTCAGACTCACATCCCCGTCAAGAGCTGAAGCGAAAGAAGAGGCTTCGTTATTACCTATTTTACATCAAAAATCTGAAAAGGTGAGTCAAGTGCTGATATCAGCGGCTCTATAGGTAAGCACACAAACGCAAAGTGCTCTATTATGCGAACAACGTATTAGACATTAATGTATAGACCTTAGTTATTGGAGCAATTGCAGCATAAATAAGGGAGAACAGATTTTAAACCACGCCATATGCATTCACTGATTCTTTTCGCTGAAATATTTACCTTAATTCAAGACAATACAGAGTGGGTTAATGAAAACTGACGAACCTCCTCTTCAGCTTTTTACCAAATCAAATGATTTACACAATTCTAAAAGGTTATCGTGCAATATAAAGTCTAGACTAGACGCTAAGAAATAAGCCAAAAAATTCAACGTTTTAATATTGGATAAAATGGTATGTGCTTCACTAGGCACATCAAATCTAATCCTAAGAATTTTCAGTGCAGTATCTTTTAATGCCTGCATCATGGCAAGATTCTCTTCATCTTGGCCACGTATTTGATATTTCAACAATTTGACCTTAGTCTCTATAATAGAGCATTGAACAATATCAATAGGGCCAATCAGAGACTTCTTAATCGACAACTGCCCTGTTATTAAATTCCAAAATCCTAAAAAATATTGACAAATCAAGATATCTACTTGTTTGATATTACTCCTTACAAGAAGTATGGATTACTCTATACTGCCAAAATTTAAACAAAAGACGCTTCCTAAAATTCTGCCTTCATTTCGTACAAATCCTCGAACCGCCCCCTCCTCCCAACCCCTATCTATCGTCACAATTTCTTGACTTCGGACCCCCTTCAGAGTAAAAATTTATGAAAGTCCGTTTTTTGACTTCTCACTTGACAATCTTTAATGTCATATATTCAGCTCTCATTCCTCATCGCATTAAATTCTGTAATTACGTTGAGTTCACAATTTACAAGACTTGACAGTCATAATTGCATCTGTCTATTGTTCATACTTATAACTTTGAATATCTCTAACCTCTAAGTTTGATTTTAAGGGAATTGCTTCAACTTGAAGTCATCAACTCATACATTTTTGATGGAGATGGAATAATGGTAAACGCTTACAGCATGCTGCAAATTAGATTTGGATGAAAACATGACAATCCTACCTACTGCAATGACCGTTTATAAGAATTGAACAGTTTCCTACTTTATTTGATACTAATTCTCTTTTTCATTCTAGAGATTTCCAAATTTTACCCAGTTCAATTAATGGAGTGCTTCCTTTAAGGCCCCATCTGTTGGAAGGTTATGAATGATTAATACAATCTTTATTTCAAACACACCTGCAGTGTATTGGAATTGAGCATTGAGAAGCTGCGTATTAATGAATAGAAGGGAAAATAATCAATAGCAAAAGATATAGTGGAATTCCACTGCCCTTTCTCGGACTTTTTGCTTAAAGTTTCGAAATAAAATAAAAGTTACGTGATGATTTTGTAAGCTGAAACAGAGCACAAATCCTACAACATGAGATCGACACTTGATACCGATCAAAGACATATTATGGAGGAACCACTAAAAACTAGGACCCACAAATCAAATCAAATCATTAACTCAGAGATAATAACGAGTAAATCAATTTGAACAAAGAAGGTTTTGACAATCTTTGCTTTGATTGAAGGTGTGGGACGTGTCATCGCATGAGCGCACAGCGTGGCTTGAGGGTGCGACCATTCAACTTCGCGTACGAATGGAGTGCGAGAGCCAACGGCCAATGGCCAATGGCCAATCAAAGCCCTCGCTTGTTTTACATAATCCGCCATGTTGAATCACTAAGCTTCCTTACTGTTCACACTCCACGCCATGCATGTCTAGGATAAACATGTTTCTCTAATACGTCTGTTTCTTCTGGAGATCTTACCAACTAGGAGAATCTGCCGTAGAGGCTTCTGAGTACAGTCAGGCTCAGTTAGGTAGCTAAACCGTAGCCTGCGTAAATTGTCTGATGCTTGTTAGTTTGCGTTTGAAGTTGCGTTTTTATTTGATGTTAACATGCAAACAATAAAACATGCTCGAACATGCACTAAATGACGACTGTATCCTGCTCTCTGTATGTGAATCTACACAATTTCATCCGAAATCCACATTCGTAGGTTATTAATTGCCTTAATGACAGCACATGAAAGCCAAGATTAGACAACAAGTTAGCCAGAATACTAGTGAAGGTAAATCATGGATACGGTTGCTCAAATATTGATTTTATTGATATATTGATTAGCTCGATACAACACTGCACGCATTAATATTTCAGTCTTTTTTCCCTAATTTATTGAATTAGTAAATTGGCATGTTGACATGAGATTATAAGCACGTTGTGTTTGTTATCATATAATATGCATTGATGTAAAATGAAGTTAACTAAATATTCATAAGAAATCGATTGGAATATCAGGTGTGGAATAAGGTTTCAAGGTCACAAATAATTAGAAAATGGACAAAGTCGAAATAGAGTATGTATTATCAATACTGAAGTAACATTTCTCTCAAGGTCAGCAGATAAATATTGGGGGTTAAAAATTTTTGTTTTCAAGGGAACAAGTACCAGAGCAGAACATTGGGAAAGTAATATAATGTTAATTTGTGTTCCACTGAGCAACAATTCATATAAATTTATTAAGACCATTCGCAAAAATACACACATTGTGCTTACAAAACATATAGTTATAAATGATAAAAGGAAGCGATTACACTTGGTTAAGTTGCTATATATTCCTCACGTTCGGATGCCCACGTGGGATATGAATAGTACGTGATGTTTCTTTACGCAAATAAGGATATTCTGTTTTTCTGCAAAAAATTTATTGGATATTCACCTAATACTTCTACAAATGTACCCACTTGGAATAAAATAACGACAGTTGTTTGAACTTTTCACAACATCTGAATCTTAATGGATTTATGCATAAAGTGATATAAAATTATTAAGCCCACAAAATTATAACTTTATGCTACGAGGAAATTATAGTGCGCACATTAAGCGTATTTTTTCAACTATTTTCTTCGATTTTGGATCACCATTATTTGTGCCGGGGATGATTGAATATAATTGATCAAGCTGAGAACAACGCAGAAACTATATTTGTATTGGTGGAGAAGGTACCAGTGGTATAAACATATAAAAGCCCCCATTATTCATGCCTTTCACATAATTTAGCATTAATTTAAATAATTAATATATAATGACAGTTGCCCCACAATAGCTTCAGTACCTTCAAGAAAGTAAATGAAAAATTGCATTATTATTTCGGTTGCAACAAAAGTTCATTAATTAAACGAATAAGTGGCATTTAATTGCGGGGTTATTGTCATTTAGTTTGCACTATGAAAATTCGCGCCGTGCAATTATAAATGCCCTTTTGCGCTTGCTGACTTCAGTTTCGAAAAGTCTGATATATGAGCGAACCGTAGAAGTGAAACCATTCCAACTGATGCGCTTTTAAATTAATTTCGGAATAATTCGAAATTAAATAATTTTGTAGCATAAGTTATTTGAATATGATGTGGCAATTACGCTTATTACTCAATTAAGTTAAAGACCATTCAACTTAATCACTCATCCATACCTAACTCCAATGGATTGGAAGTCATTTTACAATTTGAAATAAATGCGTTGAATAAGCAACTGCAGTTCAATATAAAACCATTAATATTTTCGTTGAATTAGCTTGTTCATTTGGTCGTTGTTAGGGAAATTATAATGTTTACAAGATGTGTCATTAGATAATTAATGAATGAAGTATTCTCCTTTGCTCCTAATAAAATCAAGTGTCCCGTAAACGAAGACATCACTAAAAATAATAAAATTATAATTTTTCCTAAGTAAATTGAAAAAATCTTTAAATTTTTAGTCAGTTATATCAGAATAAACCCCTAAGGAAGGTATTATGACGTAAAATTTCCCCACGCATTTGCGCTTGCATAACAAGGAAACGTTAGGTTAAAAGTTTGTTTAACGTCACGTGTAATATTGGCATAAAAACCAAACTTCCCTGGTAGATACTGAAAGCCAACCACTTAGCACTAAAAGGCATGATATTGAAAGTTGAAGATTTTGTCACACTAGACGAAAGGTCAATCGTCACACTTCGCCTTTACAAATATACATTTTGTAGCATAGGTACATTTGTTTGCTGAATTATTTGCTGAGCCATTTCAATATTGGCCAACTCATTTGTGCAACTCTACTTTATATGTTGGGAGCTTTACAGGAAGACTGTATTATAGGCCTATTGAGTAATAATGAATAATTTTTGCAGAGAACATTTATCCTACTGAGCTCTGGTTAATCAGTCGTAAAAGTTACACTTTGTTGGAGCATACTAAATTGGCGATGCTTATGCCCGCTTTTAGAAACGGTTTCGGGTTTGTATGGTACTCTTCTGGAGAAGATTTGCGGATGCCCCAGAAAGTGGATGAACAATTTTGCTACTTCTTCCTTTGCTTTGCATGTTCTGTGTGGAATGGCCAATGCCCCAGTTCCTCAGCCAAATATTGCTCTATGCAAGTTGACTCGGATTTATTTAACCCGTTCAAACTATTACAGAGCGCCACCCATCTTTCTTAAGTTAATGTCAATTAATTAAGTCATTAGGCCACTTTCTTTTCGAATGTTTGATTTACTGAAAATTTGGACTAATTTAAAGACCGTGCAGGTGATCATAACATATATCTCATATCCACCTCTATGGAATACTTTGCTTTCACATTCCGATATCTCCCTTAACGCCACAGGGTTATAAGATTCGCATTCGTGTACTTCTTAATAGTTCACAGGTTTAATCACTTAGTCGCGCGTCTAGGTAACCAAATTGGCTAAAACTCCATTTAGCTACCATTTTAAGTGCCTTGGTTGCAGTGTAACAATAAGCAAGGATCGGAGAGCTATAACTCGGAAACTCTGAAACCGAAGGATAAGGAGACACTTTATGAATTGTTTGGAAAGCGATCGGCCGAAGAAAATGACGAGTGAATCTAATGATCCATGTATACCTCGAACTGTGGATAATATTCCACTTGTCAGGGCGTAAGTTCTTCGCTAATATCTGTTCCGTCTTTCATCTTTAAAAAGCAGGAGAAGTAGCTTTATTGCGGCAGTTATTTATTAGTGCAGACAAAATAAGGCATTCTTGGCATTCTCAATGCTCCCTGTTTCTAAAACTCAGGCCTTGATTTTGTCAAAATGAACACTTTTAAATAGTTGCAATCGGAAACATGCAGGCTGTATTTATTTTCTGTTACAATTTGGTCTTGAACCTTCTGTTCACTCATTACTCTAAATACGCGTATTCTTGTATTGCATTGTTTTCAATAAGGTCGTATACCGTTTACGAAGATCACCGGTAATTGTGTATCTCTTTTACAGAACAAAGCCAACTCTTGCGTCATATTGTTGTCTGCTTTAAGTGAGATGATGTCCGACTTGAGCCACGTTAAGGAAGTCATATGCTTGGTGTGGAGACGACTGTAACTTATCTCTGTTAGCTGTAATGCTTAGGTCTAGTCAGGAACCGACTGAGCGTCAGTCCCAAGAGTATTAAAACTTGAAGTATACCTGGTCTATACGGTCGATACAGATGTAAGTTCTGTATTCTTAAGGAACTCTATGCCACAAAATATGAATTGAGATTTGAGAAAGTTTGAAATCAACCTATTAGTCGATGGAGGGAAGTGTTTAGCCATAAAAGAGCTTATTAATGTAATGGGGATATCTTCATTATACTGAGTACAATCCTTCTCAAATATTTTGCTTGAGGCAGTCAATATACTGTCTAGGCTGTTGTGTTCAAAGTTATCGAATTTGTTGATTTGAATAGTTATAACGGAGTCAATTTCCAACGCATTTATGGCGTTATTATTTATTATTTATTTATTTATTTATTAATGTCCATGTTAGTACGTGTGAATACTTAAAGCCCCATACAAGAAATTGACGGATATGCTCTTATCTCTCCGTTTTATAACATTCGGCTTAGTAAACCGTGATTGGTGGATACGACTAGAGGAAAGGCGTTTGAGAAGGAAGAGGAGGACGCTTGACTTTCTGGTGTTTGGTTCAAGCTGGTATCGTTTACACCTCGAATCTGCAGAAAGAAATGACAAACTATTAGTCAGTCAAATTTCAATGATAAGATCTTGTATATCAACATGCTGAATGTTACTTTTGCGTATAAGTAAGCCCACACCATGATGGGAGTGAAATAGAATTTAAATCTGTAGCTCGAAAATTCCGAAAGGGAGCATTTCATACCACTAAAAAATTAAAGTACTAACTTTGCAAATTTTATGCCTGTTATTACCTATTGCCTCCAAATTTTGCACAATTGATTAGATGCACTAAAATTGTGGATCATCTCTTTAAGCAACCCAAATGTCCCAGTACCGAGCACAATAGATTCGTGGGGGTCCCTCTAGATCAATATGACAACCATGAGAGAAGAACTCTCGAAAAGACTGATTTTGAGGCATCTAATCTCCAATTCTTAAAACAGACAAAACGCCCAAAGAAACATGATATCACTCTGAAGAATGGAAAAGACGAAGCGAAAGTATTTCTAAATGAGAAGAGTAAATAAAATGGAAACTATTCTAATTTCATAATATTCCAATCCCAATTTCTGGAGCAGTGACACGAGAAATATATTTCTGATAACAAACACAGTGATACTGTATCGTTATTGAAAGTCAATTTAGTTCTGAATTTTACGAGTTACTACTACTTCGAATTTGATATTTTGCAACAGTAAATTGTGACAAAGACATTGAATCAAGTCTTACTAAAAGCCTATTTGAATTGGTCATTTTTGTCGAGATAATTCGACTCGAAACCTCTAAATGGAAGGTAAACTAGCGAAGCATCAGATTTTAAGCGTAACTTCAACCCAATGAAATGAGATGATTTAAATGAGAAGGATCACCTGTCAATGGAGAGCGGTGACAGCAACAAGACGTGTATTGAGTATGAAGACAGCAATTTTCGCTGCTCAAAGTTAGAAGATTACGTAGCCGTGACGAGAAGCGAGCACACGCATTGGCGAACCTCCGAAGCCAGCTGCAAAGACCGCTGCTGAGACTCCATTAAAGACGCCACATGGCTGAAGACGGTCTGCAGTCGTCTGTGGGACCTCAAAGCGACGCAGCAACTCGCATTGAGTAGTGTGGAGAAGGCATACTTCCCCTGAGGATAGCAAATATTAATGACTACTTGAGAATTACTGCATCTATTCAGAAAAAAATCATAGCCGTAGAAACAAACCTTCAGACCCACTGAAGACGAGACCGAGTTCTGCTGACACAGCGATGCACTGGAGGAAATTTCGGTGGCCGAATGGAGTCACGTGAGGCATCGGCACAGCTCCGGATGAAGATAATATTTATCGATCGTTAATCAAGAAATTAATTTAAATGTCCTTTCTAATATGCATTGAATTTTAACAATGCATCAATTTGTTTGAAGGAATCTGGCAGGCGATATATTGACTTACGCGATTCAGGAAAGAGGGCGAGAGTTTTGATATTCAGGATCCACAAACAGACATGACCATCTCGTCCTCCTGAGGCCAGATAGCAGTGACCAGTCGCATTGGACTCTGGGTGGCTCAGACACGTCACCACATCCTGATGACCTCCAATCACACTCTGCATGCACTGACCTGCATATGAGGACATAAATGGGTCAATTGAAAAGACTCCAGAGATGAAGAAACAATGAAAGATTCTATAAAAGGACGTTGGACAAACCAGAGCTGACGGCGAATATACGAAACGAGTAATCACAGTATCCACAGGCGACAATTGCTCTCCCGTCAGCAGTAACCACAAAATTGTTCGCGCTCAAACACACTGAGGGGTCCATATTCTCCTCCATGTACCGTCTATTTCCAATAACCTTTGACGCTAGAATGAGATAGGATGAAGTAAAATTTCGTCCACTTTTAACGGTAACATTTAACGGGGGAATCGAATTCTTCCTCATAAGTTAGTGACACGTATTTAAAATTTAAAATTCAATTTATATTTCTACCTGTAACTTACCAAGAGGGTTTGAATCAAGGGTGAGTAGAGGCATAGAATGACTCTCTGGAAGACTAAATGGAGGGTTGGCTGAGGTTGGGAAGTTCGATGATTGTGCAGAAGGTTGCAGTATGGGTTGTCCTGAGGATTTTTCAGCATCCATCTCCAGCGAAGCTTCCGTCGATTCCACATTTTGAGATTTCGCAATGGGAGAAGTTATCTTTGAACCTACAAAAATTTATGTCATTCTAATGATATCAACAGCCTTGTATGACTTAAATATGAAGAATAAACTTGCTATTGTGACGAGTGGCCTCTAACATATGTAATCGAAACAAATTAATCGATGAAATTCAAGACACAAATCCATATTTTGGCTTAATTGGAGGTATTTACTAAGCAATCGGAAGGCAATAAGAATCTATACTAAACACACACTGACAATCGATTGGCAAAATGTTAGCGATGAGGTAAGTCTATTATGGCTTCAAATCCTCATCAAGTGAAATCAAACAGCGATTTTCTGAAGGGGCTTCCCGTTTCAGAACTTTCACACTGCCCTCATAAGTGAGATAATGAAAGGTATTAACTGCTTTCACGGCTTCGGGTCCTCTTTGTTTGTAGCCGAAAATCAAGTCAATCCAATGGTGAAGTTGGCACGAAACTAGATCCGATTCCAGAGCCTGAAACGAGAGATTTCTAATATACCAAGTCATGGAAGGATGTTGTAAGTAAAGAAAGCAGAGAATAACGAACCTGTCGATGAATTCGAACAAATTCCTCGGAACTAGTAGCCCAAGGGGGTAATTCAACATCTCCCAACTTCGTGCCATCGTCCAAGGTCCCAAAATCATATCCATTAGTGTTCTCAAACATCTCAGGAAGGTAGAGGAATTCAGGAATGTGTTCTTTCACGTTGGTACTAATTTCTAGACATCCAGACCACGTGGCTGCCACAGAGTAGAAGAGCCGATTCGGATGATCAAACTTTCCACCCTGTTAATAAACGCAAAGACAGATTGAACCAACAATGAAAGTGCTCAAAAAATGTTCAGGGTGTGCTCTTAATCATCAGAAAAGAAAAAAGAATGGAATATAGAGGAAAAGCTATGTAAAAGTTATTTCAAAGATAATATTGGAACTGTAACTTGGTCGAAACTAACGATGAAAGACTCGAAAGACACTGTGAGGATGAAATTATCATATGTTCTCTAGACTGACACGTGAGCCATACGACGAAAAGGAGAAGTCATTCCTACTCAAATCACATGTCACAAATGCAATAGATCATGCGGTCGGACACGGGAAGTCCAATCTCCACAGCTTCCAGGTGTGTATACCTATTTGAAGTTAACAAAATAAGAACCGCTTTGTGATAAATCAAGCATACAAACATGGAAATGCAAAACTTCGGTTATGAAGACCAAGTGTCCAACTCCACTGTCCATCCACCAGCCTTCATAAATACAGTCGAGCCAATTAGACCTCAAATGCTTTTAGCTCAGAAAGTTTTAAGGACAGGTACCCCAGTCCCAACGCGTTTTCTTGGGTTTTCGGGACTATTGGGACGCCTATTACCTCTTCACATTTTAACTTCTGAACAAAAAGAGAGATTCAAGTCGGGTTTGACAAAACAGCCTAGTTAAAACATGCAGCGGAAACGGGGCTAATTGGTACGTTTAATGGACTAACCTAAATCTGAGCGAATCTGAGAATAATTCTATTTGTTAATTAAAGGGGTTTACATATGATTAAAACGGTGGCTTTTGTGTACGACGGTAATCTAAACTGAGAAATTAAAATAGAAAATGATTGCCTCTACCTTCGAAGAGGGTGAATTACTTTTCGCGATGAATAAGCCATCAGCATTTATTTTGTCCCTTCTTAACATTTATTTACCAATGACAAATCATGTCTTGTAATGATGAGAGGATTCCATTGTTTAAATGTGAAAACATATTTATTTCCAATTTTTTAATGAGGGCAGTCAATAGAAAGTATCTAGTATCTAATAAAAAAGACTAATTGTCTCCATGGAAAGGAGGGATTTTTCAAACTGAATGAGAGAATCCGCAAAGTTGTGAGGTTAAAAGGACCGAAAGGATTTATGCCTCGACAGAACGTTTTCAACTGCCTGACTGGGTAATATTGAAGTGCATTAATGCATTTATTAACTGTCCTTGAAAACGATCATTTATGCTGCCACTATCTAGATCATTTTACTATTGACCCCAATTTCTTCGCATTTACCCTAACTGCAGATGTGCGTGTAGGCGACGTGATGTGACAATTTCTTCCACTTGGTACATTTGCAATGGGAGAAGAAGTCGTGCTAGGCATACCTGATTAACTCAAACTGACTGCAGGCATCGACGTAAAAGTGCGTCATAACGTTCGGATGCCTACGTGGGAGATGAATAGTACTTGATGTTTCTTTACGCTGTTCTCAACTGAAAGTCATCGAGACATTATGTTATAGTCACTTTTAATGCTTACTAATCGGTGCATTAAGATGACCGAATCAATAGAATGTCATAAAAACAGTAATTTATTTGACCCCTTATATATTCAGGAGCTAACTTTGATATGGATGCAAACAGCCGCTTTCATCCATTCAAACGTTTATAAATGATTTCACTTGGTCAATAGGAATCTCATTGGAAACGAATTGGATTTCCAATGTGTTCGAACGATCACAAAGTGACTAAGACCGTAAGTATCTCCCTTATCGAAATGATTTTCTATGTGTGATAAGACACTGCCAACCGATTGAAGAGAAGTCAATTGAATTAAGTCATCTATATCTTGTAAATATCATCAACACAGAAATTTGAGTGGTGCATTTTGCCAGTGGGTCTTTTAATAGCAAATGCCAGAAATAAATTAGAAGAATTTGGCACCGAATTCTCGAGCTTATTTATTCATTTGCTTATTTATTGTTCAGGTATAACATGGTAAGACATGAGATTCAGCAATATAAATGAGTGGAATCTCAAATTTATGATGGCAGTATGGAATAAAATTGCATAAGTAGATCGAATCAAAGAGGACATTTCAAATTGTGAACTTGTGTTTCAACGGAAGTTTGTGGCTGCTTTATGACATTGTTGCAGTGAATGGAACGCCACTTAATTGGCTATTTGAGGCAAGTTGTCACGCCCAAATACAAAGACAGACTGGATATTTGTAGTAGCGAGTGTGACGATCTGCATTGGTCAATACGAATTTAAAATTTAACAGCGAGACTCAGTAACTCAGGCGACGCAGTGTACATACGTGTGGATACGGATACTGTAAGTCTAAATGCGGCTTCATGAAATGAAACCTGATGACTCTTTATTAGTGTAGAATAAATTAAACTGTTGACGTGCGTTCGATGCCACCGTAATATGTGTTTGAAAATGAGTTCCAACGTTGCCAAATTATTCGATTTCTTACTTTGAATAAAACGATAATATTGATTACTTCCATTTTCCATTGTGATAAGCGGGCATGCAGGATGTACTTAATAGTGGGCTGTTTGGATACTTAGTGAGGGTCAGTCAGCAAGATGCAACCACATGCATGGCGTGAATTTCCAGTTTTTCTTTTCCTCCACTTACTGACAAAAAGGGAATTTGAGGGAAAATCTTTAAAGTCTTGAATGAATTATTAAAATTACATGTTTTCGGAGTCCGCTAATGTCCGCTAATGTTCAATTTTATCTATTTTCAAAATCTTGCTGAATGCAAACAATAAATTTCAATTAATAGAATGAAACCTACTTTCACCTTCAGTTATATCAGTTGACACACTTAACGAAAATATCGGTTTTCCGAAGTTGACCCTTGGCATCTCTCCTCTCCGACACAATTCGATTTGATTTATCAACACCACAATTGAGCAACTTCAATATGCATGTTCAGTTAAGCCAATAGTGAACCATTTAAGAGTTAATTCCAGCATCAATAAAGATACATTTCTCCAAATAACTGAGACAAATTATTTCGTACAACTTGGTTGAATGAAGTCTGAAGCAATTTCACTTAGAGGTTAATGAAGTGGGCACATTGATGCAAATGGATCATTATTATTGGTCAATCAATGAGATATTTCGTTTCTATGTAATTCGACGGTAGATTCTTCACCGAGCAAGGCAAATTGTGCTTGCCCTCTTCCATATTGTGAAATCTTCAAAAATATTTATTCACGTCAACCATGTTGGCATTAAGAAGTAACTTCAGTTTCACTTTCCTTTAATGCGATCTGCTTAACCATAGCTGTCGACTGATCCTAGCACTCAATTGAATGTAGAAAGTGCATAGCGTGTGCATCCCTTTCAGAAGGCGATTTTTGAAAAGCATTTAGAAAAGTACGGAATGCAAATAGAAATTAAATTAATTCAATCGTGATCGAAGCTAATCGAAATTTACAACCAAACGCAAGGCAACTTCAAAAGTGTAACTAAGTATCAACTAACCGGAGTGGGAGTTGAATCTGAATTGGTCACCTGTGGAGCGATGAGTTTGCGTATTACTTCAGGTTCCACATTCGAATTAGACCCAGTTAGAAGAGTTATCACTCAATTGTGTCGTGCGTTTCGTACGTCGATACCATTTCAAGGTCCTTCCTGTCGGTCTAAGCTGAGTCGATCATATCGCTGAAATAGCTACTTGACTATTATTATTCCAGTATTAAGGGGGATTGGGAGAGGAGTAAGGAGGTAGCCTTGTTTCATGAAATGCTCGAACTACTGCTACTGAAATCACTGAAATCACTTACAAAGAAAAATCATAAAAGTCAAATCTGCCAAAATATGTAGTATAAATTGCGATCAATTCATAATTGGATTGCAGAGAGCGTGTTTACCATTTAGGATTGTAGTTCTCTTCCTTCCACATATTTAAACAAAAAATATCCAGAATAAACATATGATAGAGTGAAGCAAAAGAGGACCCGGAAAGCTTAACTAGATGGCCAATTACAATTTGTGCTTTCTAACATCTGGGATTAACGCATGCATACTGGCATATCATTGTCTAATCGTTTCCTTCTTCAGAGGCTAAACTAGTGTTGCCCAAATACATTCCAATTTTTGTCAAATTTATCCTCTTACCATAACTCAGTAGTTGATATAGCTTATTTAAAATGTTGACTTCAAAGCAGTTAACTGTGGGCCTCGTTCTAGGGCCGATAAATTCCCTCTTTAGTGTAGCCAACGTTAGAGGAGAAGGGACTAATAAGTGTGCTTTCGTGGTCTGCTTGTCGTACTATTAACAAACATCTCATTAAATGGGTTTGACACAAAGGCGTTGCATCATGACCCAGTAATGGAACATGACGGACTTCACTACCTCACATTTAGACTGTTGATGAATACTGTTCTCATCTTGCTAAATCCAAACGAATTGTTCCTAGGATTCATGAATGAAACCATGTCGTCCATGATATTCAGAGCTCGTTGCCCAGTTGACTTAGTTGGCCGTGCCACTTCTACTTAAATGTCCAATACTGAATTCAAAAGGAGGTAACTGGTATTTTTTAATAAAATGCACTCTTATCCTATTAACCTTGTTACGCAGGGTGATACAACACATGAACCGTTTTTAATGGTGAGTACCAACTGACAGACTTTAACAGAAATTCAAGCAAACGGAAAAGCTGCTGAGTAGAACGTCGAGGTAGTAGAGTGTTGCAATTGCTTAATATTTACCCTCGTGTAGTGAAATATTATGGGAAGAGGCCACGTTCGGAAAGTCAAAATTTTCTCGAATGCCAAGCCTAAATTATTTGATAATAACGCAGGTCAAAGTGTAACCAAAGGTCGGTTGTTCTTCGATTAAAATATAAGATTTAATCTTCGCAGCAACAAAATGTACATTTACCGATATAAAGTGGACAAGTCTACGAACAAATAAGCGAATTTACGATTAATCATTTACTCAAAATCAATATAAACACAAATAATCATCAACATAATTTTCAATAAGGCAAATCGAAGAAATAGTAAAAGAAAAAACAGAAGTATCACATTTGCAGGAAATTTTTATCTCAATTGTCCAGTAATGGTGGGAGATTCCATGTCACAATTAGCTACACCCTTCAACAGACTAGAGGAAGAGTTCAATGGCTGAAGCCGAATGTTTACCGAGTAGAGGAGCACAGAGTAGAAGACCTGTAGCCAATGGACCTGTTTCATGGCCGATCTCCTTTGGACAAAAGATGTCAATACGCAAGAGTTCATTTTTTGCAATTGGCTGAGAATTAATACAATCAGACAGCAGTCGAATTCGGAGATCAGAGAAGACTGAAGTGGATTCATGACAGAGAAGCCAAGGTCGAATTTGCCTGCCCAGTTAGGGGAACAGAGAGCATCATTATCGCAGGATACTAATCACAACACTGCAGCTCGGAAGTCGCCAGATGTACACTTATCTTCTTGAGGTTCTAAAAAGAATGTATTGCAAAATCAAGTTTGTCATTTTATCTCAAGATTAGCATTGAAGACAGTAAATCTTCTATTACAAATGCGTCAAATCCTCGGCACTTATGCTCTGTATGTATGAAGCTAACATGCAAATCTGCTCAAATAAGTCTTTGAGGCAAAAGTATTAAAGAATTATGATGATCGAATAATTCTTCATGAAAAGACTAGAATGTGCACAAAATATGGCGGTGGGGAAAGTAGAATAAAGTATTAAATTAGAGGCTGACGTTTGCAATATCTAAAATAGATTTTGTACCAAGTAATATGAAGGAATCTCGATGCTCCATCATACCACTGCGGCAATAATATTAGAAGAACATGAACAACGCGAAGTATTAAAAATATTTGACGACTTAACTTCCTTACTGGATGGAATCAAGCAGTGCGGTCGTTTATCCACAGCACTGAGTGTGCGTCGCGATCCCGTGACCTAAGGCATGACAGACACACGCACTACTTCTGAAGCTGATATCACTTTCACAGACATTTAAAATGAAACAAAGAAACTTAGATAATCCTTAGATAATCCATTAAATTTCGTAGAAGTTGATCGCTCATATAAACACTCCTAAGTTGTGTGAAATTTATACTGATTTGATTAGTAACTACAGAGGGCACCAGTGGGCTAAAGTTAACGACCGCTTCTATAAAAGGCGGCATACTTTCCATTTTCCTTAATAATCCCATTCTGGTTTGAAATATAAATGGAGTGATATGAAAAAATGTACATTTTGGGACATCATACTATAGAATATCGTTAGTGTGCCTTGTGGAATGTGGAAATTCATATCTCCAAACAAATGATGCATTGAATAACTTGGCAAACACTTAATATCATACAGAAAACGAGACGAAGAAGGCAATATTGTTAGGAGCTTTCAAGGGAGTTAGCAGAGAGCTAGCATTAGCCATATAAAAGGATATGATAAGTCGTGGGAAGTCTATAGAATGTCAATGATGTGGGGGCGGCAATAATATAGGGACTATAATCAATAATGCCTAACAATCAAAGGAAATAAGAAGTTAGATGCACAAAACCAAAGTCTGCAACTAGAACCATTTTGAAAGATTACTCATTCATTATAGAAACCTCACACAAACAGAGAATGAATGTCTCCAATCCATTAAATACACTTGTTTTGACCTCTTAAGAGATGAAATAAACAGACATATTTCTGGAAAGTGAATAAGACGATCCTTGACGGTTTAATGCTCTCCAATTGATTTAAACAGCTGGCTGTAGGGCTCAATAAAATCATCGTTCAAACTCCAGAGAACTCCGTTAAAATTAAAACTGGTTGATCATTGGCTGTGTGCCCTTGCAGTCAATTCGTACGCGAAGTTGAACGGCTGCACTTGCAAGTCACGCTGTGCGATGACGTGTCCCGCACATCGGTGCTTTAAGGGACAAACAATTTATTAATCGTCAACAAGAAAATACCATCAGACGTAAAACTAATAACAAGCGTGCTTTGTCAAACACAATTATATTTCATTAATTATTTATAATCTGGCGAATATTCCACAGGAACATTAATTACCCTCCATTCACTCGAAGACAAATTGATTTTCAATTCTTATTAACAAAAATAAATTGTAATTACAATAATTTACAATCAAGAAAAAAAAGATGAACTGTTTCTAGAATATTAAACAGATTTCTCTTCAACACAATTTATCACTTTATCTCTTGAACTTATTCTGATGGTATAACAGAAATTCTCATTTCGAACAATTAATTGATTAGTAAAAACATTGTGAGATAAATTAAATGTCATGACATGTTGAATTTATACAGATAATGTTGTAATTTACTCAAGTTAAAGTTTCAAAAATAAAAATGGCAAAATGAGCTATAGGAAGTTGTTGTAATTTTTAAATTTTTACTAAAATAAAGTGCAATAAAATCACTTTAATTTAAGGTCTTCGAAAGAATGGAAGTTAGTTATTTAGTTAAGTACATCAACATTAAAAGTAGTTAAATGGGTATTTCTCTATTATTTTCAGTAGATTAAACGTACCTCTTCCCATTAGTGTTGACATTGTTGTCAAAGCTTGCAACACTGTAGACTCATGATTATTTTTAAATATTTAATTATTGATTTTTCGTAGTAATATAAGTGTCAATGTGATTAAAGTAAAAGCTTCAGGTTTATTGCGGATATGATTGACTAAAGAATAACAAGTTATAGAAAGAATTGACAATCGTTCAAATACCAACTGTAAGTGAAAGTGGTCCAATAGTGAGGAAGTATCAACTTGGATGAGCGCTTTGGCAAACATCGATTCAAATTCGGAAATTTCATAGATTATGTGCTAGAGAAAGCGTTAAATTAGCTTTAATGTGTCGGAATGTCATTCAAAAAGAGTTAATGACGCATGAGTAAAAACGGACAGTTCTGTGTTAGAAATTGATTTGAATTTCCAGAGGAATTGGATGATAACAAGTTCATATCGATTGGTAGCGGTTCAAACTGTCAAATTTTGTCACATTAATAATAGCCATTTTCAACACCGAAGTTCTTGACGAATATGCATAAGGTTAGATAAATACAAAACTGCAAAATATCTCTACAGTACAAACAACTTATACATTTTGTATCCAAACCCTTCATAATTAGTAGCATAATCTGACGAAAGTACAGCTAGCGATAGCTACAAATTAAACTCAATTAAACTATTACTCTAAAGGCACCAATTTTGGAAAATGGCTCCATTGTGCGTCTTAAGGGAACATATAGTAGTTGGAAGTTTCATTCGAAAGAAATTCGCAAGTTTCTTTTCTCATGCACGGTATTATCCATCATTGAATTACCACGCTCACAATTGGATATGTAAGATTACCCTTGGAAATGCCGTCGCTGCAATTATCCGCCTCCCGCGCAGCCAATCATTCATCACCTTTTCAAGCCCAAAATCAAACACATCGATCAAAAGAACCTTGAATTGTGCATTAAAGCCACAACTTTAAACAAAAACATTAGTACTTGGTAAAAATTGATGTTTATTTGCTATTTAATTTTGTGCATATAATCATAATAAATTATATCAAAGAGAAATAATTAATGTATTTGCGTTTTAATCTCAGTCAGTCATTTTAATTTCCAATTTAATGAACTTTGTGAATCATTGCCAAGAAAATTAACAGCTAAATTTTAACAACGGTGTGTTATTTCTGAAAATCAATTACACTTTTAACCAGTCTGATTCTATACTTTTCATACTTGTACTGTTTTGTCTGCGATTTTTTTAAACATAAAATCTTATAACACTTAATTTACAAATGTATGTCGTTAGTGAATACAGTCCATGTTTCAGAGTGACAATAGCCTGTGAAAAAATTGTTCATTTCAGAGAACACAAAATTTTCACTTAGCATAAATCTTTGAACTTTCAGAGAGAGAGAGAGAGAGATTAAAGTTTTCTCGAAATATTTTCAGCATTTATCAAAAGGCTATATCAAATATGTCAGCATAACACGAAATCGAGGTCAAATTCAAGGCTTTGGTATTTCATTTAAGTATCTTATTGGTTTTCTCAATTGAAGTCGATATTCTGAAACTCGAAATTAGAAAGGGTATTTGTGAATATACATTTGGAAGAATGCTAAAACGATCAATAGGTTTGGGGTACTACATTCATAGTGTGGCCTAAAAGCTGCGAAATAGCGATAAATTAAATTGTCCGTTTGAAAATAACTTTTTATTTGATAATAATAGAATGATTAATTTGGTAATTAGGAATTTCATGTGCCATGAAAAGTGGCTTCCTTATTATAAAGAATGTTCTTTGAAAGGTGTTATGTTGCTGTTGTCTCATATTCTTTAAGTTGATTAATTTTATGCGTTAAAATTTGCTGACTTTGTAAAAATAATTACATGGGGTAGTTACAAAGCAGTTCGAGGTATTTAAACTGAGTTGTCCATTAGAAAATCGAAATTCTTACTGTGTTTGAGCCTTTAAATCGTTAGATAGCTAACGAAATTCTCTCAATGTTGCATAAACTCATCAGCATCATTATGTCCACACAATGACATTTTGCAAATTTTCACTATTCACACATATCTTCAAATGGACAAATGCGTCAGTTCGCTGATGAATTTCTTAATCTTCTCGTAATTTCCAATTGTGATTGACGTCCCATATCCTTATTACTAATAAGGATCCTATTCACGTGTGGTCTGTTTTTAAAGTGCAGTCTGGGTCGTTAGTAGTTTTTAACATACCTTAGAGAATTTGCATTAAGAATTTTGAATAGACAGGCAGTAAGGATATCTCTGAACAAATAAAATATAATGATAAACAAAGCATTAATATTTACACTCAATGGCAAAAAATCAATAGTTTAGATTAAATAATACACGTAAATCATATGAGAATTCATGAGTTCTATTCTTAAACAATCACTGAAAAAATTTCCTTTTCCAACTTTAAACTAACTTTTAAAATTGTCAATAGTGACAGTAGAATAATTGCCCTTGATAATCAAATGTCCTGTTTCTTCTATGCGATGCGCCATATTATGCTGTTTGCAAAGATTGAGAAGTGAAACTGTTATCTTATTGCTAATGATTTTCCTACCTAAAAAAATCGGATTTATATAATAAGTGCATTGTAGGGAATATTTACATTGAATGCGTTAAGAGTTATGAAACTTTTATATTTCACACAGAGAAGTACTGTTAAAAGCAGAACTGAGTCATATTTTATGTCCTATATCAACTAATTTTAGACCTATCAGCAGAATGACATAATTCGCCGTCTTTAGCGCATGCTAAGTCATTTTCCATCACATCGGCAACATGTTTGTCTCGGGTGAATAGCCTAAGCAATTCAAATTATCGCTTATTTGGAAGATGTAGATAATTGCATTTGGGCATATGACTATTTCTTTAAACCCATTACAATTCAAATTGAAATAAGCGTTCAGATTCATGTCACACATTAAATATTTTCATAACCAATCGATTTATAGGCTTCTGAATAAAACTGTGGCGGTAACTTGCAAGTGGAATAAGAGTTCTGTTGGCAGAACATATGCTACGATCGTGAACTGAACGGAATATTCAAATATGCTTTTAGTCATATTTGATGCCAAAAATTGTACAAAGAACTTAAACCTTACCTGAAATATTTTTAAGTTCTACCTGCTAATCATTCTTACTAACTTAAGACAGATATTCTGTAAACAAGCACTAAATCGATCAACGCCGTTTAGTCTTTCCCTGAAGATCTCGTAAGCACTTTCATTACGTAGAAAATAAATAACATTAAAGATCGCCTTCCTGCATGCTAACATTTTCACTTTGTATAAAAGTCTTAAACTGCACATCATTGTATTTTATCTCATTTAAAAGCAAAGTTAATGACAAAGACCATTACACATTACACATTAACGCAAGATGCTTTAATTTTGACACTTCATAACTAATCCATACGGTGACGTTGTTTAAGTTAGATATGTATATATACTTGGCCCTAATTAAAGAACATAATATTATAATAAGTTAAATTAGCTATGCCGTGAGAACTAATACAAAACAAAATATTCCAATGCTCATAGCACAGACCGAACCCAACTGGAGATCGCACTAATATAGTAATTCAGAATAGAAGCCAATAACTCAACATTATGGAAAATACGTGTGCATAAACGAAAATGAAACTCGAGTGGTATTAGGTTGAACAAATAGGCGTAATTGCAAGTTATCTTTTATCAGTTAAAAATTAGAAAGAATTCGCCTGTTTACACATAGTAGAAACGATTTTTGCTTCCACTAGCATTTCCCTTTATGATATTGAAAGATCAGAAATGGTTACAATGACTGTATGCATTCGCTTGGGGAAAAAATCCTATTTCATGAGAAAATTTCTACACCAGTTGACGATATTTAGATTTCTAAATTTGGAAGTCTTTGGGGTGGGTTTAGACAACCACTTTTACGCGAAACAGACCATTATACAGAAGCCTTAAATCAATTAAAACTCAAAGAGGTCTTCAGGTGTTTGAGTGATTGATCAATATATGAATTGGTTCAACTTATACGCACTAATTAATTACTTGAAGCTGTATTCCCAGGAAGGTTAAAATTAAAAAATATAAATGTTTTTCTTGTGTGATTTAAAATAGTTTTGATGATTTTAATTCAATTAATTGTCACAAAAGAAATGTAACCGTTAGATCATTTCTTTTCCCTCAGAACCATCAAAACATGACGTTATCTGGAACTCTGCAAATTGATAGATATTTCGTGAAATATGTTGCCAGTCTTTTAAGTTTCCATTTTACCTAAAAGATGATATATAAACTCTTAAGATATAAGAGCACTTTACAATATTCCCAAATTTTAAATGTGAACTTGAAACTGAATTAAATGGTGACTTAATATTTCCTTTTATTAATTGATCATTAATGTGTATATGAAGGATATGTTAGAAAACTTCACTGGTTTGAATTTATATACTTACAAAAAATTATACTTGCCCATATTTGCGTCATAAAGTTAACTAGTTAAAATTGTCGATCAGAGATGAACGATAGCATTTGCATTGAGCGATTGGGATTACTCACGAGTTTAAATGAACTATCATTGAAAGTCAAAACTGGAGTACCATAAGTAAGACTTGTGACGGATTGCTACACTAATAAGCCTTGACTACACTCAGGAAACTCTGGGCCAGATGCTTCTAATTTGAAAGTCTTCCGCAAAGCTATAGAGGAAACAGACGAAGGAGATGGTATACATTTATTGCCTATGCGGTGCTTCAGCACGGTCATGCAGAGACCGGGAACTTAATCTTTATATACACTTTCTGGTATGATAACCACGTAATAACTTTGGCCACTGATTGGCTGTCATGGCGTTAGTCATGGTAAAGTTGTGTTCTCCACAGACTCCTAACTAGAAATTTGAAAGGGAACTTCGCAATGAGTTAATTATTTAAAATTTGCTTACAATCCCCAGAGTTGGTTGGATATGCACACAGTATTCAAATTTATTACTGTTTTCACTTCGAAATGAAAGATACATAAATCCCCGACTTATCCTTTTATTATAGCAAGTTAAGTGGCAAATATTAGCCAACTTTCTCTGGTAAAGAGTTTGTTCACAATAGTCCAAGACTGAACCTTACAAAGTGAAATAGGCTTATCTAAATTCACTCGGTAGTTCTCTTATTGCAAAACTAAACAAAATATTGGGTACTATTTCAATGACCTTTCGAATGCTTGACTAATTAAGCTAATTAAAGACCTCATTTTATTGAATATTCAAGGTCACTTGGTAAGTTGAGCAGCAAACTTGAACAAACTTAAGTATAATCAATCGTCACTTCTCAAAATGTTAATTGGTTAATTACTTAAAAATTATCAGCTCTATCTCATATATTTATTAAATTAATACCAAAAGGAAACGTTTTTATTCCTCGATGCCAAGGCTATCTTCAAGGAAATAAATCGAGTAAGTAAAATTCGAGGCAAAATATCGCATCAATGCTGGAAGCAAAAACAAAAGTGTGAAAATTTAAATGCAGGTGTAAAACAAATAATTTCTAAATAAGTTGTGAACAGTATGTCGATTCATTCAATCTTCACAGTTTCAATATAAATACTTGTTTGGACTTAGCTAAGGCCTAATGGGAGTCAAATTAATTGTGTTCAATTTTGAGTGACCCTTTTAGCATTCGATAGGGGTTA
The DNA here is from genome assembly GCA_000469805.3 of Hymenolepis microstoma. Lineage (NCBI taxonomy): Eukaryota > Metazoa > Platyhelminthes > Cestoda > Cyclophyllidea > Hymenolepididae > Hymenolepis > Hymenolepis microstoma. The sequence goes on along the minus strand of LR215989.1, from coordinate 38,612,528 downwards.
GCAGATATCAATACCGTCATTAGACAATCCCACAAACAGAACCACAGAGACAGGAGAACGCCAAGTGCGGCGTATTACCCCTCTCGTCCATTCAGAAACACACTTTATTTTTGAATCCTCTGTCACACACGCTCACACATACACACGCCTTCAAGCCCTGGGGTGACTTTTTGTGTCTCCGCTCTCTCCTAACATACGCACGGGATGCCCGTATTGATCACTCCTCTTCTCTAGGAACTACAGGGATAGATCCTCGAGCCCGAACGGGTCTTTACCTTTGGCCATGAGCAACTACTGAGTACTCCAATATGAATTCTTCAAACGCTAGTGGAACAAATATTCAAGCCACCCCACCGTCGAGTCTCTTCTCTCCAGGTACAGGGTCCATTGAACAGGGTATTCAAATGCAACACGCTTTCATATTTTCGTCCTCTTCCTCCCTCCCCCCCCCTCCCTCCCTCTCTCCTCCTGCCTGCATTTGCCATTTCCCTTCGGTATGCTAAAAAAGTCTTCTCCATTGGTTCGTTTTCGCTTACTCATCAGCTAAGCACCTCAGTAAATTGAAGAAAATATTGAACCTACTTTAAATAGCCCTCTTCATTTCTGTGTTGGGTATTGTTGCCGAAAAAAGAGAATCCAAAGACAGGGAAACAAATATATACAATATAGGTACGTTAGCTAAAGTCATTAAACTTATTAGTTCGCCAAATGGTAAAAATATGGCATTAGTTCATGGGAAACAAAAGTTTTCGATACTTCAGGTTCTAAAAAGGATATCTTATTAGAGGCTAAGGTCAAATTGTCGAAAGATCAACCACGTGGCCAAGATGAAAAGATTCTTGCCATGATGCAGGCATTAAAAAATACTGCACAACGAATGGGTCCATTTCTTATAGGTGACGTAGAAAAGTCCTTCCAAATATTCCCCTCTCTTCTATCCGTTGTATCCTTGAACCTGCTCCCAGTTCATTGACAAAATTCGTACAATTCCGCCAAAGAGAATTCGTGACTCTGACGCACACTTTAGATTAGAGTTTTTATTTTTTCACGTTGAATTCCTTGGTGAAGATCAAACCAGGGCATCATCACTGCTGGGTCCTTCTCCATCAAAGCCACTGTGAAGAAGAGAACGCCTCGCAGGTCGTCCGGCTATATGGCAAATAACTTACTTTAAAGCAAACTGCATGCATTATAAGAATGGTACCAAGACAGAAATGTCACAGCCTACGTTAGAATTAAAAGGCATACTTTGTTGGCGTAAGCATTGTTACCATAAAGAGACACTACATAGTACTGCTTTCAATGAAATATTGGAGGAACGGAAAGGACAGAAAGTGAAACTTACCGGGATTTTCAATTAGGTGAGTTGGACTGGGATTCGGCAATATTTTATCCGTGCCATGCTAGATATTATCTAGTATTTGCACACTCCACAAATTCATTGACAATTTGGACGAAGGCATTAAACCTTCGCCAAATAGAGGTAATTCTTCGAAGATATATTATCACCATTTGAACTAAAAAAAATATAATACCATGAAACGTACTTGTTATTAATGAGGGGTAAACAAGTAAGAGAAGCAATGCAATTTAACGAATCTCAAACTATAACCATAAATACCAATCACATGCAGGTAAAGCAGGTAAAGAAATATAAAGTTATATACAAGATGAAATTAAAACCTATGAATATAAATTATTCGAAATTGGCAAATCATCGAGAATTTACAAGGTCTTGTGTGAGTAAGTTCATTCAAATTATCAACTTTTAAGTTTGAAATCGATTAGGATCTGACGCCTTGCACATGAGCCCCATAGCACACTACTGGTGCATTGCAAAAGCACATGCACTGTTCCACCTTCAGGGATATGGACCGGCATATCTGAAGCAAGCGCACACGCACAACAGCAGGCCGATGCTGCTACACCGCTGATGAGCTAAGTGCCACGACACTGCACCTCCATCCGTGGGTAGACCGCTAACACGGTTAGCTGGTTTGCCCACAGCTGCACACACAAACTCGTGTTGAGGATGCCTACACATGTTGGCACATTGCCTACAACCCAATGAGAGTGATGGATCGATAGAGAGCAAGTGAGCGAAACACTCGCCGTTCCCGGCACCACAGCCAAAATAACATGCTCTCACAACCCGCTCGCAGCCACTGCTAATTCACTCGACATGGCTGACATTCGGTTGGAACGTAATGCTGCAAACCTCTTTCTTTCGCCTCCCTCGAAGTGACTACGAATAAGGTTCCCAACAAGTGAGCAGTATATCCCAGTCCCTTAACCGTTTGAAAACTAAATAGCTAATAAGATAAATATCTGAGAAACCTGAAAAGATCTCGAGGCCTAATTTCACCGAGTTTGCACAGAGAAGGGTTAGCATCCAACAAAAATGGATTAAGAAGACCAGATAGAGCAGAAGGTGACAACCTAAAAGAAAGTAATAGGTTTTTATCTCCCACCTTAATTCTTCAGATGGCTTGGAAACTTTTCCAATTACAACATTTCTATCTTCCTTGTGATCATCTTGTTGAATCGATTCGGAGCCTTCATTCTTACCTTCAGAACATTTAGTATTCTGTGCATTAGAATTCACTGCTAATTGGTCTTTGCATTTTAATGACGTAATTCACAACTCAAAGATTTTGAAAAATTTCACAATTCAACGAACTCTGAAACTCCGTTGAAATGACCAATGCTATCTTTCAGCCAATTAAAATCAAGGACAAAATTATTTCTGGCATTGAAACTAGTACATTTGTTAAACATGTTGAATCTTCAAACAATTCAAACTTATTTGCTTTGATATCCATTTCAAGTTTAATTTCATGCGTACTTCATAGGCAACAAGTCGTGAAGCTTGAAATCGAGAAGTGAATTTGTGTATTTATTTTTGATTACACTGCTCTTTTCCAAATTCAGACAAATTACTGCACTTTGTAAGCGTTATATTTTTTACTTTTCATCGCATTCTAATCTTTTAAAGTATTCCAAACAGAAGGTCTCCTTCTTTAATGATTGGCTGCATTATTTCCTAAAGGAATTCCCCTATCTAGCTCTGTAAATCTGCTTTTATAATACATTCGTAACATCATTGAGGTGTTGGTCTGTAAAGGTCTCGATACGATCTGCTATTACTCTTACTCATAATCGTGAACAATTTAACATAGTTCGAAAAATTACGAGTTATTTTGTAGCTTCATTTGTTGTCCCGTTCGTATTAATTCGTGAATCCAAATGCAAGAATGAGTTTTATTCCGAATCCACCGATTTTCAATTCTGTTGCAAACTTACGATAGCCACCAGACGTAACCAGGGCTGTTAGCCACATCCCACTGAACGTGTAGCCATAGACACTGATTTCTCCTCTTCTTAATTTACAGACGTGCACATTGAGCACCACTCCACCATCCCACATAGAACTAAGACTATATTTCTAGGCAAACGCATTATTGCTCTGATTTATATGAACAAGCTTGAGATAAAAGTGTCACTCCTCCAATCCAGAGTGATGTAGTCAATCCACTAATGTGCAAAGACTCGTCAATTACACTTCTAAACACTCACTCAAATTACTGTTAACATGACACAATTTTGAGTAGATATATATTAAAAAAAATTCTAATATGTAAGAATGTCACTTAATATTTCGGTGAAATTTCACTATCCATTTCATACAGATAAACACCTACCAGGCCAATTTACAATTTCATCCCTGCATTCGGAGTTTGGTAAAATGACGTGTTACAAGCGAAACGTATATTTCAAATTACGATAACGAGTAACATGGTTATATATCAAATAACTCGAGCACATTTGGAGTCTACGTTAATAGAGAAATATCTGAGCGGTGCCTTGCACGTACCGCCGCACACTGCAAAAGTTTCGGAAGCGTATTTTCTCAAAATTTTGGAAAATAATTCAAAATTTGTAGGTTAATTTACACAAATAAGAAGCCATATCCTCAGCTGCTTCAACATTGCAAGCGCGCTTCACAGAGGGGTCATGGTAATTTGAAGTCAGCTTCCGATTTATAGACTTTTCTGCCGTAGGAGGGTACACCACGTGGAGGTAATTCCAGTGTGCACCTCTCCTATAAAATTTTAAAATCCTGATGCCATACTAGAAAAATTCTAGTATGGCACTAACGCACTCCATAAGGCGATTTACTGCCTGACAGAAGGCATAAAACCTTCGCCAAGCGTAAATAATCCTTCGCAAAAAAGTTAAGACCATTTGGGCTACAAAAATAGAATACCATGAAACGCACCTGTTATCAATGAGAGATAAACAAGCAAGAGAAGCAATGCGAGTTAAAGAATCTCAAATTATAACCATAAAAATTATGTTTATAAATGCCAAGCCACTTACGAGTAAATACGGATTCGAAATGCAAAATTTGACAAGAGTTCTGCGTATATATATGGCATATTTTCAAGGTGAATTTAAAATCTATGAGCATAAATCATTCAAAAGTGCATTCAAAATATCAAATTTTAAGTTTGAAATCGATTAGAGTCCACTGATATTTAACGCAAGCTGTATTTACCATTAACGATTCAATTACTCGTGTTGATAAGAGTGCATTAAATAAATAAGCTTATTTGTTTATTGAATAACTGAAATATTGGTCCAGCAGAATACAGTTACCAAATATTTCTAAATTCTTCGTAATTCTGCTAATTACCTAATTGATTTTGTAATACAAAACTTGCACGTATTGGTTTCCGAAGCTGGTAGTTGTTCACTTATTCTCCTTTCAACTCGCTAATTGGTTATATTTTGATGATATTTAATATAAAAGAAATATCAAATGTGAAATGCATAATTTAAAGCAGTTTCTTTTGAGATCACCAGCTTTTTAAGGAAATAATTATATTTTCCTGCAAATTCGATCATTTTGGTATACAATGAGGCAAGGGCCTACATTCGTTGAGAGAAGGCAACATAAATGAATTGCCTATCCAACGAGCTGTAAACGAGTGGAGGTCGAAAATTCAAGAGGTTGGAGAGCAAAGTAAGGGAATCATAGAGCAGTAATATGTCTGAACTTGGAAAAAAATTAGTACAATCAATAACAAATACACAAATTCACTTCCGGATTTCAAGCTTCATGGCTTGTCACCTATGAATTATGCAAGAAATCAGATTTTAAATAGATGTCAGCATAAATAAGTTTGAATTTTTTAGAGATTTTATTATAACAAATGTAATAGTTTAAATATTTCAAATATTTGTGTCCTTGATACTAATTGGCTGAGTGATAACAGCGGCCATTTCAGCAGAGGTGCTGAGCCGTTGAATTGTGAAATTTCTTCAAAATTTTTGAGTTGTGAATTGTATCATCACAATTGAAAAACCACTTAGAAATGGATTGTAATGCCTCAATTGCACAAAATGCTGAAACTACTGAAGGTGGAAATGAAGATTCCGAATCGATTCAACAAAATGACCACAAGCAAAATATGAATGTTGTAATTGGAAATTGTCCAAGCCATCTGAAGAACTAAGGTAGAAGGTAAAAGCGTATTACCTTCTTTTAGGTTATCATCTTCTGTTCTATCTGGTCTTCTTAATGTTGGCTGCTACTGTTTCGGTGAGATTGAGCATTCTCAATAATACCTGATTTTCAGGATTCACAGGTAGATAAACCCCCAGTTCTTTTGAGACTGTTTCCAACCACTCCTGTTGTTTTTGGTGAGTCACCCATAGTGGATAACATACAGCTTCAAAATGTCTGTTTCTACTTCTCGTATCTGGGGTGCGCGATAGACTTACCTCCACGTGGTGCACCCTGGGCAACGTATACTCATACGGCAAAAAGTCTATAAACCGGCAGTTCACTTCAAATTACCATAACCCGACTGTATGCCACATTCCATCACTTCCACAGTATTCACCTCACCTTATCTTTTTCTCTACCTTTGCTTCAATCTGTCTCTTGCATCCATGAATCACTCTTCTGTTCACCCTCGACTTGTTGTGACTTTGATGTTTCTCCCTTCTGTGAAGCCCGAAGTCGACTAAAGAGCTAATGATAGCTATCATAAAGCCTGCCATTTGATGTAAGTAAATATAAATAAACTTCTCAAGTCTTCTTTCTTTCAGCGTTTCTCCAAGAAGTCTTCGGTTTATAATAGATTATATCGTCTCTCCTGGTCGAGCATGGCGACCGTATTCATATGAACTTGCATCCAGTTGTCCCAACAATACGTCTTTCTTGTTTTTCCTGGTGGAGCAGAAAGCGTAATAAAAATATTACTATCCTATCTCCTTTCTAGACTCATATTTTTCCTCCTATCTCAAAATTTCACTATCGAAATGGATGGCAATTTCAATCCTGGCTTTATCTTAGCCCTTCTCTGTGTAAACTCAGTGAAATTAGGCCTCGAGATATCTTCAGGTTTGCCTGATATTTATCTTATCAACTATTTATTTTTCAAACGGATAAGGGACTGGGATACACTGCTCACTTTTTGGGAACCTTTTCATAGTCACTTCAAGGGGGCGAAAGAAAAGGGCTTGCATTTTTGCGTTTCAACCGAATTCCAGCCATGTCCAGATAATACTTTGCAGGTACACAACTCAACACATCTTAACATGTTTTGAAGCCTCTTGCGAAGTTATTTGTCGTGATTTTCTCAGCCGTATTGAGAGCATTCATTTTCAGCTCTTCGATGTCGTCATGCCAAGTGTGGAGTGTGGGATTGGTGGTGTTTTGAGGTCATTAGCCTCTTCACAGTTTCCGCTGCATATTGTAACTAGGCGGTTTTGTCAAACTCGACTTGATCTCTCTTTTCGTTAAATGTGAAGCGGTGATGGGCGTCGCAATAGCCCCGAAATCCAAAGGAAACGCGTTGGGACTGGTATATCTGCCCTTGAAACTTGCTGAGCTAAAAGCATTTGAGGTCTAGTTGGCTCGACGGTATTTATTAAGGCTAGTTTGGAGGGACAATGGAGTTGGGCGCTTGGTCTTCACAACCGAAGTTTTGCACTGCTATGCTTTTGTGTTTGATTTATCACAAAGCGGTTCTTAGTTTGTTAGCTTCAAATAAGTACACGCACCTGGAATCTCATGTGCAAGGCGTCAGACCCTGATCGATTTCAAAAGTAAAATTTGATATTTTGAATGTACTTGCTCATACAAGACCTTGTAACTTGCCAATTTTGAATAATTTATATTCATAGGTTTTAATTTCACCTTGAATTGCTTGCATTACTTCTCTTACTTGTTTATCCCTTATTGATTACAAATGCGTTTCATGCTATTATATTTTTTAGCTCAAATGATAATTCATTATCTTCGGAAATTTATTGCTATTTGGTGAAGGTTTTATGCCTTCGTCCGAATAGTGAGCAAATGTGGTCGAATATGGTACTTTGAAGTCAGCTGCCTATTTATAGACTTTTCTGCCGTAGGAGTAAGTTGCATTGCTTCTCTTACTTGTTTACCCCTCATTAATAACAAGTACGTTTCATGGTATTATATTTTTTTAGCTCAAATGGTGATAATATATCTTCGAAGAATTACCTCTATTTGGCGAAGGTTTAATGCCTTCGTCCAAATTGTCAATGAATTTGTGGAGTGTGCAAATACTAGATAATATCTAGCATGGCACGGATAAAATATTGCCGAATCCCAGTCCAACTCACCTAATTGAAAATCCCGGTAAGTTTCACTTTCTGCCCTTTCCGTTCCTCCAATTTTTCATTCACCAACTACGAATTCACTGGCTTCCTCGATCAAACTTGGATGCCACATTGTCTAGATATAATGCAAAGCAGGAAGTGTTAAACAATTCTAGAAATAACTTAGTACTGCTAGAATTCAATTTACAATAAACAACAGAATTTATTGCTATTATCATTATTATTAGAACTTAGAAATTAAAATCGTTCAGAAAGAGACAAAGAGTGAATTATTCCTGCTCTTAACTAGCCGAGTATGGAGTAAATCATTAAAGTCCTGCTTACCCTATTTAGCGAAATGGTTATTGAATATTGGGATATTTTGTGGGCACTGCTAAAGAAATTAGAAAATGGTTGCTATGGTTGGTTGTATTATCCAAAGCAAATTGTGTGCTTTTAGTTAATCATTTGACAGAGACTTTGACGCCTTACGTATCTTCCTTCTGGATGCAAACTCTCCATACAAAAGATTTAGAAAAATCCTAATTTCTCCATCAAAGTCAGCCTCACACCCTGGCTCTCATATCTTCTTCATTTATGTCATTGAGCCATACAGATTATTGCTTCTCTAACTTGCTTATGCCTCATTGATAACAAGTGCCTTTCATGGTATTATATTGTTTGAGCAAAAGCAGCCTGCCGTCGAACCCATTAGAATTTCAATTACCCAAATCAATCAGTATTTTAATACGGTACGGCTGCCAAACTCAGCGCAGAGCAGAACACTAGCAATATGAATGAGAATGACTCTAAAATCTACGGTTAATATTTCCCATAATTTTGAACACTCGTCTTGCATTTGTGTTCCCTCTTTTCTACACTAGGAATGCCTCCAGCCAGTGGAATTCGAATTTCACTTTCTCTAGGATGCCTGGAAACTCCACCAAAATGTAAAACCCTGACTATTGTACTCCAATTAGTATTCGCCATATTTGTCATTATTGCTATCATACTCTTGCTAATTTATTTGGTACTCAAAAAGCTTAATTTCTAACTTAAAAGTATGTATGTGGTTTTTTTACTAAATGGAATTTTGTGAATACAAGTTGAGATTCTTAAAATTGCATATTTTTAGGGTGCTAATGCTTTAGAGCATTTATTTTCAATTGGTGGGCTTCAGCCATCATTTATGTGAAGTTGCTTTATACAAGATTTCTCTCTTAATACATTAGCATCAGAGTGAGGCGCTAGTGCTACCGCCATTCAAACGTCTTACGCCTCGCACATGAGCCCCATAACACACCATTGTTGCATCGCAAAAGCACATGCACTATTCCACCTCCAGAGATATGGACCGGCATATCTGAAGCAAGCGCACACGCACAACAGTAGGCCGGCGCTGCCACACCGCTGATGAGCTAGGTACCACGCCACTGCACCTCCATCCGTGGGTAGACATCTGACACACCACTACTCATTGGCTCTTCCTCCGTGCGCAGGTTCGTTCTTACTACGCCCGCGCGTCTGCGAACCAGTATGCTGCCAATGATGGAGAAAATATTGCTTCTCATGGTTCATGATGCACTTTTTCCACTCGGTTTCCTGACCCTAACCCCAACCCCAAATTCTAACCCTACCAACTCAATTGCCAACTCAACTCAACTCAACTCGCATACTGCTAGCATGTAAATAAATAGTATGTACCACAATTTTGAAATGAATTCTCAAATACTACCTTTTGCAATAACTCCACTCACTTATACTGCTTCTGTGCACACGTATGGCAAATACCACTAATACTATTACTCATTTTCAACAAATCCTACTCAAATACCCATGACAGGACCAAGACTTTATGCACGCAGAGTTATTGAGAAAGGGGACCATTTATTTAAATGAAAAATTATATATGTGGAGGGGTAGGAATCACAAATTGTCTCTTTCTCATTATCATTTTGGCGGTTAACAGTTCTCACAACAGGAGGAGCAACACTCAGCTCTGAAACAAAGGGAAAGTAAATGTTAGCCTTTCGCCCAACCACCCTGCCCTCATCACTTCGGTCAATGACTCAAAACGACTGTTATAGGTAAGATAAGGCGGAACAAATTGAATCTACGTCATTGTAATGTGGCGTCTCAAAAGCTTAGATGGGAGATAAGAACTGTATGGTAATAGGTCCAGAACGGGGCAGAGCAGAAATAAATGCCATTTTAAATGCCAAAAAAGTGGAACAGCTGAAAGAAAGGTCAATGTGAGGGAGACTACTGAAACGTTACATAAATAGGTTATGAGAATCTACTTGTGCATGCTGCTGCTGCTGCTACTCTCTCGCAGTAGCAGCGGCGGCGGCAAGTATGGGAGAAGAAATGTGCTGCCATCAGATACGACCCATCTAATTTTGCGGTGATGTAAAAGTGCAGAGAGACGATATTAACAATGGGCAATTGTTAAGTAGATCCTTCAGTGGGAAACTGTTCCTTGAACTAATTAAGGTAGACTTTCTACTATATTCTACCCCCATTATTTTGAAACCCCGAGTTATACATTGTTCTGGGATAGCGCAAAAGGGTACTTACATTCTCTTTTCCAGTTGTAAGCACTCTGTAATATAAGCAGTGAAACGATTCGGGTGGATTGCGCACCCATCATATGCCTCTGAAGCATCGTCGTCGAATCTGTAACGCTTTGCTCTCCCCCTAGACTTGGTAACAACCAAGTAACACCCTTCTTCTACTCCTCGGCATCATCTCGCAATTCAATGGAAACAGGAGTGCCAGGGATGGGAAATCAATTGGACAATAGCGTAAGGTGTAGAGATGAAGCTGCCGATGACAGCAGCCCAATAATAACGTCTTCATCATCGCCACAATCACGACCTTTTCCACCTAAGTTGTTGACACTTAAGCAAGACCTCGTTCCAAACCACTAGCGTCGCCGCCACTCTTCAAAGTCCTATCAGAAATGTCTGCCATAGATGTTGGAACACCAAGGGGACAATTTATGAACGATGCAAGCAATGAGTTGATTGCGTTTAAGATGGATTCACTTTATCGGCGATGTTTATACAGGCTATTGTGATGATTCTGACCATATACCCGAAGTAATTGCGCATATTCCGGGCTGGAGTGAAGGAGCTGTGAATTTCGAAGCTGTCAAGATAGTGAACAATCGGCACAAGGCCTGCATCTCTAAAGAATTAATGAAGGAGAAATTACTACATCTGGAAAGCAACAAGTAACATTCTTCCAGTGAAGACTGAAGAATCACCTATCTAAAACGCTCCCAGGGATGCGAAAAGGGAATTAGACGTGCCAATAAGAGTGCAATTTAGAGGAAGAGTGATGTGGAAGTGGGGTATAAATAACGTGAAATCAATGGTATAGAGATGATCCGCGTTTACTACCTACTACGAGGTCAATAGTCAAGAAATTGATGCCCATCGTTCCTTTAACAATTAAGAGGTCAGCCAACGCAACTGCATTAATATGGCCAATAACAGTAGGTGTGATAGTATGGTATCTAAGACCTCAGTATCTGGCCACAGTATAAGTACCATTTGACGTAAAGTGCGTTGTGGGTGATTGATACCTTCCTGACATCAATCGCAATCTCCTTTCTCTACCTTATCAGTTGTTGTAATGAGAGTAATATATGAAAATGTGATCTGGTAAGGAAATGTTCCCTCTCAATTCGCCTTAGGCACTCCCTCAAGCCAAGTCAAGCGTCGTTAGGGCACTTGGAGAGTTTTATCAATCAATATAGTCGTAAGCTTGTCGATTTCAAAAACGCATATATAATTTTATCTGCCTGCTCAATGAAAATGTTGAACGTACTCAGGGAATTCTTCCAGTCTAATAATGAGTTCAATAACACCTCCACGCTGTCCACCGAAACAGCTATTGTAACATCCAAAGCTAAGCACTAGACCCTCGGTAGTAACTCCTTTAGGATACCTCAGTATGTGTCCCTCACATGGAGATTGCGAATTCTCTGAGTGTGAACATGGGAACTATTTATTGCCGATCCCTGATGTTCCCCATGACAACAAGGCGAAGATAGTTTCAAACGCGTCGCCAGCTGCTGTTGGTGGAGGTGTACGAGAACAGTTACATGACAGTTATTTATATATATGTATATTTTAAAGACAAATTAGTACCACGCGTCAAAAAATAGTTCTGCAGGGTGACAACAAGCTTCTTTAAGGTACTACAAAGCTTAAATTTGGTCTTGGAGCATTCTACTGAACGCATATGTCGACAGGCGGCAATATCCTAACAGTGAAATTATGATAAGATGTTGGGCGTTCATCCGCTAGTCTTTAGGTAGATTATTGGGGTATCTATATGGCTAACTTGATCGGGATCATAAAGGGGTTTCGGTGATGGGAATTAGTAGTACGTTAATATTAAGAGGGTCAACTTGGCCAATCGGTTATTCCTAAAGAAGATAATATATTCCTCAAGACATCTGTTCTATTAGCTCACTCTGTTTCGAATTTTCTGCCCAAATATTTCACAATAGTGTGGCTTTTAAGCATGCGTTCAATGGGAGGAATAAGCGCCTCAATGCATTAGTTGTGGTCTGTCAATTAGGTAATTAACCACACAAAAGCTGGACTGGGATTCGGCAATATTGTATCCATGAGTTTCAGACTCACATCCCCGTCAAGAGCTGAAGCGAAAGAAGAGGCTTCGTTATTACCTATTTTACATCAAAAATCTGAAAAGGTGAGTCAAGTGCTGATATCAGCGGCTCTATAGGTAAGCACACAAACGCAAAGTGCTCTATTATGCGAACAACGTATTAGACATTAATGTATAGACCTTAGTTATTGGAGCAATTGCAGCATAAATAAGGGAGAACAGATTTTAAACCACGCCATATGCATTCACTGATTCTTTTCGCTGAAATATTTACCTTAATTCAAGACAATACAGAGTGGGTTAATGAAAACTGACGAACCTCCTCTTCAGCTTTTTACCAAATCAAATGATTTACACAATTCTAAAAGGTTATCGTGCAATATAAAGTCTCTTCCTTTAAACCATATTTATTTATACATATATAGCATCGCCAACTTCGTAAAACAGCACCCAGACCTATTTCAACAAATGCACCATTAGCGGTATCACCTCATAAACCCGCCTTCACCTTGGAGTGGAGAGAATAAAAGTTGATGACATATACGCCGCTTCAACTTCCTCGTCGTCATTCGCTGGCACAGATGGCATCGTAACTACATCATAAACAATCACTAGGTTTAGCATGACAGAAATCACTCGTTGATGATAGGCATTCACAGAGAGTTTAAATCAATATGAATTTGCTGATCATGAATACGGTATTTCACCAAATACGCAAAATCTCTTTCTCAGATATTAAAGAGGAATACAACGCACACTAGTGTCACAATTAGGTTCTAAGAAGTGATATTTAATCAATATTTAAATTTTAACGCGAGAGTTGTCCAAATAATAAGGTGTCGAATAACCAACAAATAATGAAGTATATCCTTCTACTGACAAGCCTTCAACGAAATTCGAACTGATATCCTCCTTCAAGCTCCGTCTAAAGGTAGTAGGAGTAGGGAAGCGTACGATATAATTACGCTAGCAAAACACGATATGTTCTCACTATGCAAAATAAACCAAATCCAATCAAACGATATTTTAAGTAAGTGTTTAGAAGTGTAATTGACGAGTCTTTGCACATTAGTGGATTGACTACATCACTCTGGATTGGAGGAGTGACACTTTTATCTCAAGCTTGTTCATATAAATCAGAGCAATAATGCGTTTGCCTAAAAATATAGTCTTAGTTCTATGTGGGATGGTGGAGTGGTGCTCAATGTGCACGTCTGTAAATTAAGAAGAGGAGAAATCAGTGCCTAATCTAATCTTACAAAATTGAATGTATTAACGAATTTTCCTCAAATATTGATCCACTTCCGGAGAAAATACAATGGAGAATGTGGACTAGAAAATATCGTCTACTCATACATCGGAAGAAGAATAGGGTTAATTAGTAAAAGTGTGCTCTTGGATATATTCTCCATGCACTTTTACTACACGCAATTATCTATATGGAGAATATATCCAAGAGCGCATATAAGTGGATATTTTGAATGAACTTGCTCAGGCAAGACCTTTTTGCCTTCGATGATTTGCTTATTTTGATTTCAATTCGAAAATATATCATATTTCATTTTCAATCATTATGGTATGTGAGGTGGTATATTTTTAAATGGAACAATCTAATTAAAAAAATGCAACACCGTCAATATAAGTTATTTTTGCTAAAATTGACCCAGAAGGATATTTTACTATTTTTAATGCGCCGGTTAAACATGTTGAAAGTGATTTGCTGATTTGGATCCTTTAAATTTTGAAAATGCTCAAGTAACATTGTCAGACACAATGGTCCTGAAATGGGTGGCATCGTGCAAGATTCCTTGACTCTAAATAGCGAAGACGCGAACACCGTATATTTTTTCTCCAGAATGCGTACGTAAGTGACAAGTCATTTTTGCCACAAAACCCATGCCGCACTCTTCTTATCTGAATGGTCTCTCACCAATATGTTTTCGTTTATGTACATTCAAATTGTTTTTCTTCGAATAAGTATTTCCACATACGTCGTAACAGAATCGTTTTCCACCAAAGTGCGTTCGTCTGTGCGTATTCAGTCACACTATTGACAAGAATTGAGCTCCACATTTATCTCATTGACACAGGTTCACATCAGAATCATCCATTTGGTGCACCCTCAGATTCTTTTTCAAACTGACTTACCTATCATCTATGCCACCAGTGGCAATGCCAGCTGGTAAAATTCAACAAGAATTTGTAAATAGTTCTTCTTAAAAAGTGTAAAATCATAAGAGCTAAAAGGAATATAATACTATGAAGCCTACTTGTTATCCATGATTGATAAACAAGTACTCCATGGCAAATAATGATTGCGTACTTCCAATTCCTACTATCAAACATTTGAAGTTTAGGTAACTTCCGACTAAAAGTCCAAAATGAGCAGTAAGGGGGGTTTTTAAATTTTAGGGCTTTCCAGTTATCTAAAATGAATTGTCCACTGTGCAAGGTGAAGTACTTAAAAATAAGTGGCCATTTCAACCGAAAATGGTAAAGAAATTGGGGGTTTATAACGTGATAGAACCGCTCTAAAGATTTCATCCCAACTTTATTATTGTCCAAAGTTAATAGATGACAGGTTACATTAGGCTGGGCAGATAGTAATGATTCTACATTGGGAAAATCGAAATAGCTATAATGCCCAGACAATGTAACGTGCACACGATTATTTCAGGCCGTTTACCTATTTTGCTTTACTTTAGCAAAGGATTTCAACAGAAGTCTTGTGCAGAAGGATACCACATTAAAGAGCAAGCTGTACTCAAGCTCTAGCACATCCGTGGATAGCTCAGAATGCTGCTTCAGTTGTCGACATTTACGCACAAGTCAGTGAAAATATTCGGGAGAACTTTCATGTTCGTCAGCGTTGGAGGGTATGAAAAGAGTTTTTATCCATTAACTTGTTAGTTGGCATAGATGTTTACCAAATAGGTCATCTCCTCTCCTCACGGTTAGGAACTCGAGCTTCGGCTTTTTTCGTGTGATTATATGAAATAAACTGCAGAAATTGCAAGACACTTGAACAATTTAAGAGAGACCGTGTCCCACAAGTGTTAATAATAATTAACCAGGTGTAAGTGATGGATTCCTGGAGTCGCTAACGGTTAAGTTCTAATCTGGATATAAGGTGTGAGATGATGATCGCATAATGCAAATTTAAACAAAGTGGTGAGGATTTTAATTGTGCCTATATTGAACGTGACTGCTTTATAAAAAGAAATAGCCTACTTCCAAAATTGTATCCAACTCAGCTGAGAAGCAAGTGCAAAATTCGATGGCTTAACCTGCCTGCCGAGAGCTTTCATTGGAGAAACTAAAATATCAGAGAAAGTAAAATCGAGTCCCCGACTGCTACAAATTACATGAAGACGCTTTGGTTTACCGAGATTCGAGAAATTTGAGCACTTTTTCATATTTGTTGTGAATGGCAAACAGAATTCAACACTCGGTGGAACTAGTCCAGCAGAGCTCAACTTCACATTTCTCCTACTATAACTGCTTTGTTTATACATTCTGATTCTATCCAAAATCTTGATTTGTCACTTTTGATCGATTGATGTGCAAGTTAAACAGAAAATTCGACATACGATAGAATGCGAATTTCGCACCATCCCTCCTGGGAAAAAATAAGAATTCAGGCTAGTAAGTTGTTAGAACCCGCATGGGAGACAAACTTTCCATTTGACGACTTAACACCAGTTGCCCCATTAATACATCAGAATTTTTATTTTATTAAATTAGAGTTCACTAAATTTGAACTCTAGTTAGCTCTGCTGTGCCAAATAATGTTAGCTTATTGGTAGAATCGAATGAACAATATCCAGTTGATTAATAAAACGTTGACATGGTTCCATTTAAAAGAGACAGAATTCTGGCATTTGGATCAATGAGCCATACTCCAGACTTCAAATCTAATTTTAAGAACCAAGACTCGTTTACTACCACGACTTTTCATTCAACTTCTACTTAGTCACTGCTCCTCCAATATGAATGCTTTCAAGCGTTCATGATTTTCAACTTTTGTGCACTTCAATTGATCGGACAATTATATCAGTTTACCAGGACGTTTTCTTTTCCCATTTTAATAATGATCTTTTAACTTCACTCCTATCGTCTTCGGGAAATTGCTGATCCTGTTGGACATTCTCTTCAACCGTGCTTTAGAAGAAGCATTGGCTAGGAATACGGGTAAATTGATCAGTCTTTCTGAGCAGTAATTGGTTGATTGCACCCGAACAAAACATGGAAATGGTCGCAATGGTGGCTACATGTTCACGGCCTTCAAATATTTAGAAAATCACATCATTGAATCTGAGACCGATTATTCATACCAAGCCACTGTACGTAGTGTTTAGTCATCCGAATTCAAATATGAAATTATTGTTACAGGTCAATATTTCCCAGTTTCTTGTTAATGCTTTGTGAGTATAATTGAAATTCTGTCATTGGGAATTGGCTTTAGTTTACCGAATTTCAATAATTGGCACAAAAGGAAATGTTTGTGATTTTATGCTGAAAAAATTATTGCGTAGGTCTTATAATCTTCATTGGTATTTTAAAAAGGCTATAAGATGGCTTCTTTACAAACTTTGGCTCAATAGAAGCCATAAAAAAAGAGTTTGTTTGAAAATATTATCAATAATCTTTTTGATTTGAAACTTCATTCCTTTCATGGATTAGTTTGTTAACACTTGGCTTGTTTCATCATCAAATTACACTATTACTTCATATACTTCCCCCCTTAGATTACTGAAACAACCATGTGTTTGTCTTACTAGGATGGCCCATGTTGATGCAATGAAAACCTTGGTGCGGGAAGCGTCCGAGACATTGGTACTGTAAAGGAAGGGAAAGGGACATCTATAATGGAGGTGGTTGCTTTTTTGATATCCATATTCTCTCCCATTTACCCTCCATTTCCAATAACGTTTGACGCTAGAATGAGATAGGATGAAGAAAAATATCGTCTACTTTCAAAATACCAAATTTAATGGTTCCAACTCATTGGCGTGAGAGACGAAGTAGAGACAGAGGAGGGGAGCCCGTGATGTGGGATGGAGGCGCGCAGCGACTTCATGGGTGGGGAGAAAAAAGAGACGGGGACACGCGGCCAATGAGGAACCTCGTGGTGAGTGAGGAGTTGTGAGGAGCTGGCTCGGTGTTTGCCCGAAACAGGTGATCTTACTAGGATGACCCATGTTGACCTACCATGTTCTCACCAGACCTACAGTGAGAAATGAAATACTAATTTGGAATTTCGAAGAAGTGTATAATAAAATGTAAACTGTGCACCTATTTGCGTCTTTATAAACAAAAAATTATATGGGTCTGGTTGAAAGAAATAGTCATCTTCAATTCCCAAAAGGATGTCGCCAAAACTTGTCCAATTACAACTCACCTGCTTGATACGACCTTCGCGCCATTGCAGCAATTTACACTTACCTCAAATTCGCTATTAATTGCACACCTCTTTGACTTCCCTTTATTCAGTAAAATTAAATGGAAATGGAATTAGGAGCAGTGACTTCCATTTGATCTATGGAAAGTGTGCCAATCTATTCTTTGGACATTTTTTCAAAATGTAGTACACGCGAAATGCGACATAGAGTAGCCACTTAGGCTCAAAACCCACAAATCAATTTCTGGAAGAGGTTACACAGTTTGCCCATCACATATACTGCTGAAAATAACTTCGTTAAACTCATTCCCCCGTGCTAGTTAGGGCAATCATTTCAACGAACGTTGTGTTTTGGATTTTCCATTTTACATTTAAGGCAAAGTGATTCACTTGCATATAGTTTAGTGCACATTTGAATGTATGAAAAAACGTATGTGTTGCTCTTTCCCCTGGAGACCGATAAGGTGAGTTCCAGTCAACTTGGTAAACTTATTCGAATTTGCGTTGGCGAGAAAGTCAACTTGGGACCTTTGTGAAGATGTAAATAGGTTTCCTTCCTACAGTCCCACTCTTGGCGTTTCCGACAATTCATTAAACTTTTGCTTCCTAATGAAATCCAAAATTATTGGCGGAATTACGAATTTCACTGTCTCAGAAACTATCATAATCAACTCAGCTTCGGAATAATTATTTTCAAATAATTGCCGTCTCCTATACCAACTTGCACTTACAGCTTGAATGTGCTATGCAACAAATAATTTGCAGGTGCTCCACAATCGTTCAATCAACGGACGAAACAACTTCGTCTACGCAAAATAATTTGAAATGACAATTATATTATATGCTCTTGCTTAGTTGGAATACCGGTAATAGCATCTACCACTTTCCAAATTACTCGTCTCTGTGTGCAACTGAAGTTCAGTTGAGCATTTATTCTATTTTCTGTACTCTAATATGGTGTGCATTTAATCTTGTCATAAACCCCATCTCTCCTCTTCGGCACAATTCGATTTGATTTATCAACACCACAATTGAGCAACTTCGATATGCATGTTCAGTTAAGCCAATAGTGAACCATTTAAGAGTTAATTCCAGCATCAATAAAGATACATTTCTCCAAATAACTGAGACAAATTACTTCGTACAACTTGGTTGAAAGAAGTCTGAAGCAATTTCACTCAGAGATTAATGAAGTGGGCACATTGATGCAAATGAATCATTATTATTGGTCAGTCAATGAGATATTTCGTTTCTATGTAATTCGACGGTATATTCGCCACCGAGCAAGGCACATTTTGCTTGCACTCTTTCATATTGTGAAATCTTCAAAAATATTTATTCACGTCAACCATGTTGGCATTAAGAAGTAACTTCAGTTTCACTTTCCTTTAATGCGATCTGCTTAACCATAGCTGTCGACTGATCCTAGCACTCAATTGAATGTAGAAAGTGCATAGCGTGTGCATCCCTTTCAGAAGGCGATTATGAGAAGCATTTTGTAAAGTACGGAATGCAAATAGAAATTGCGGTTTTGAAGACCAAGATGTGAAGTAAATGTCATCTTTCTAAGGCGAATTATCGAATGAAGTGCGTTTCTCAAAATACTTTTTCATTTCTCTTAGCAGTAAATAAGTTTCAATGAAATTTCCATGTTTGGTGATATTTCAATAAGTGAGCGAGTGATTAAATAGGGGAATTTTGCTAATATATTACACATCTCGTTATCATCTCGTTCTCCAGACTATGGTTATTCACTGAGAAGGATGCTTGCTGAAAAAGAGGATAATGCTGAAATCAAAGCAATCCACTTCGACTGACAAAGTTAGATAGTAATGGTACGATTAGCCGTAGATGATATGTGCCATCGTTTGTAGTTGCAGAGTGACATACTTCGGGTGTGGGTTTGTAATCTGAGAGTGCGACGTGAAATAGTGGACAATTGACTGACATTCATAAATTTGCAGAAAATATCTGAATAGAAATAATAATATTGATGATGAGCCTTGGTGAAGATTGAAAACAAACATTGAATTGTGATGTGTTTTGTCAAAAAGCGCAATGTCTGAGATGGACCTGAAGCAACATGTAAATAACGAAGTTTATTTTATGAGGTCAAGACTGAAAGTTCGAGAACATCGGATTGAGAAAATCGGCAAATCAGAATCTTTTCATAATGTTTGCATGTGACAATATGGCAATCGTTGCTGCTAACAACCACATCTGCGAGAAATGAAAGGTGACTCAGGACCTATTCCTGGTTCTCAAAATTTGTATGAACAGAAGTAAAAGGTGAGTTTCAATTTTGAAAGCTCGCAAAACAGCAAACAATACTACTGCAAAACGTCATTAACTCTACTCAATTACCAAGCACTTTTACTGCAATATTCTCTCCTCACAATGCCCTCTTGTTCTCGTAACTATGGATGTTGTATTAACAATCTTGAGGCAATTTATACCTGAGGAAACTATAAGAGACAATTTGCACATGTGCGTGACTATTTGGGCTACCAAGATTACAACCAAGGTTTGGCCTAGGGCTTAATTTTGTAGTTCATGAAGGCTATTGAACAATGCACTTTAAAAAATCAAAGCTATGTGGTTCCTTGTGAAAAGAAAATGAGTGAAGATTCTGATTACAGCTT
The DNA here is from genome assembly GCA_000469805.3 of Hymenolepis microstoma. Taxonomy (NCBI): domain Eukaryota; kingdom Metazoa; phylum Platyhelminthes; class Cestoda; order Cyclophyllidea; family Hymenolepididae; genus Hymenolepis; species Hymenolepis microstoma. The sequence goes on along the minus strand of LR215989.1, from coordinate 38,592,203 downwards.
ATTTTGCGGGATGAGAATTCCAGAAGATTTAGCAAAGGGATACTTACAGATTTGGCTTCGTAGTTGTAAGCATGATTAGGACATGTAACATCACGTTAACAATGACTGATAATGAGACGCTTTGGTAGTTCAGAGGTCACTAGCTGGCAGCCATCAAGTTATAAAAGGCACAAATTACACTTCCAGATTCTGAGATGAGACACGTTGCAGAGAGAATGGTCAATGTTTTAAATACAATTTAAACTTCAAGCCTAATTTATAGGACAACATCAAAAAAAAACACTAAACATGAGAAAATGCGACATAACTTGAGTCAGCGAAAAAATTCAAAAATTGAATAGTGTATGTGCTTTGAGGTGTAAGACGTATAAATGATGATATCGCCAGCGACTCACTCTAATGCTAATGCGTTAAGAGAGGAATCTTGTATGAAGCAACTTCGTATAAATGCTCACTGAAGCCTACAAATTAAAAAATGAATTCACTAAAGCATTAGGATAGCAAATTCACTCAACACTAAAAATACTAACTGACCAATTACCCTAAGTTACATACATTTATGAAAAATATGTGTAGAAAAGTTTTTGCAAAATTTTTTGAGAGTAGGAATTCGTGGGTCTATCTCCGAGAGGAGTTGTATAGGCACTTTGACAACTTAATTCTTTAGCCGTCTGCAGGAAATTAAGAGTTTGAGACAATCTAATTCAAAAACTCATGCAACACCCCCACTATGGATCATTTTTGCAAATATTGACCCACAAGGATATTTTGGCCATTTCAACATTTTGAAAGTCAAAGCTAACTCTAAAAATACGATATCATAAAATACAAATGCATCAGAGCAAAAAACAGCTTTAGAATGGAGTCTCCTAGAGAAACAAAAACAAAATTACAATTATTTATGATTTCAGTCTTGCTCAACTTGTGGATCAAGTTACCCGACATGGCTGGAATTCGGTTAGAACGCAATGCTGTAAGCCCTTTTCTTTCGCTCCCCTCGAAGTGACTATGAATATGGTTCCTAGAAAGTGAGCAGTATATTCCAGTCTCTTATCAGTTTGAAGACTAATTGTCAGACAAACCTGAAATGATCTCGAGGCTTAATTTCACTAAGTTGCACAGAGAAGTGTTGAGATAAAGCCAGGGTTGAAATGTGCATCCATTTTGATAGAGAAAATTTGAGATAGGAGGAATAAGAAGAATCCATGCTCATCCTGGAGAGACTGTGTGATCTATTAGAAACGGACGACCTCTTAGAGGATCAGTGAAGGAAAAAAGACATGACAGTAGTAATAGATGCTTTGAAGCTGTATATACTTCCGACTTTCCAATAGCACTTAGAAGGATAGCTACTATGTATGACTCATCGAAATCAACAAGAGTAGTGGGAGACAGTGTCAAAAGAGCTAGGGGTTTTTCTATCTGTGACTCCTGAAAATCAAGTATTATTGGGGTGCTTAATCTTACGGAAACTGTAGCAATTTGGACAATATTTTACACTTTCACGTCATTAGAACCGTACGGTCCTCTTTTAAAATAAGCTCATTGGTACTAGTCCCGTATCAGAAGGGAAAACGGTGGGTAACGTTTTTTTAGAACACAAAACATAATTCGGCGTTAAAGAGTTATGGCTAATTAAGTTGCATAAGCGCAGATATGAAGCAGGTGTTCAGTGAAAATGATAGTGTTGTTTGAATACAGAGTGCTAATTATAAATCTATCCGCTGTCCATAAAGCACTAACCGCAAAAAAACGTGCTTGAGAAAAAAGTTAACGTTTTCATTATCTCGACCTTTTACTAACACATGCAAGACAGGAAGACATTTTGCAATGAGCGATCACCAAACCCATTCTTTCCACAAAATAATATAACTTCGTGTCCTGTTAATGACTGCTATCGAAGCAATGTAGTCCTGAAATCATTTGGGCGGCTATCCAAGTTTTGGTAAACTATTATTAATCCATCTTATTGGTTGCCATAATGGAAAGAAGAGATCGCCGAATAAAGTGGTTAATTGTAATGAAATTAATGACCTCAGAGGAATTGTGGAGAACTCACAACATTGACACTGCGACATAATTTACATTTCCAAAGAAGTCTAGATAAGTTGAGAGAAGCCAGTTGAAGGTAGAGATAAGTGCTCTGAGGTTAGTCAAATGTTCTGTGTTCAACTAAGTGGTAAATAAGGCTGCTCGTGTAATAATTTTTATGGTTATGACTTGAGATTCTTTAAATCGCATTGCTTCTCTTACTTGTTTATCTCTCATTGATAACAGGTACGTTTCATGGTATTATATTTTTTTAGCCCAAATGGTCTTAAAGTTTTTAAGAAGGACTATTTACGCTTGGAGAAGGTTTTATGCCTTCTGTCAAGCAGTAAATAGTTGGATGGAGTGTTTTAGTTGTTTATCTCTCATTGATAATTTATTATAAGCCCATTGTGTTTGTTATGTAAAATGTTTGTGATGTAAAATGAAGTTATCTAAATATTCATAAGAAATCGATTGAAATATCAGGTGTGAAATAAGGTTTCAAGGTCACAAATAATTAGAAAATGGACAAAGTCGAAATAGAGTATGTATTATCAATACTGAAGTAAAATTTCTCTCAAGGTCAGCAGATAAATATTGGGGGTTAAAAATTTTTGTTTTCAAGGGAACAAGCACCAGAGCAGAACATTGGGAAAGTAATATAATGTTAATTTGTGTTCCACTGAGCAACAATTCATATAAATTTATTAAGACAATTCGCAAAAATACACACATTGTGCTTACAAAACATATAGTTATAAATGATAAAAGGAAGCGATTACACTTGGTTAAGTTGCTATATATTCCTCACGTTCGGATGCCTACGTGGGATATGAATAGTACGTGATGTTTCTTTACGCAAATAAGGATATTCTGTTTTTCTGCAAAAAATTTATTGGATATTCACCTAATACTTCTACAAATGTACCCACTTGGAATAAAATAACGACAGTTGTTTGAACTTTTCACAACATCTGAATCTTAATGGATTTATGCATAAAGTGGTATAAAATTATTAAGCCCACAAAATTATAACTTTATGCTACGAGGAAATTATAGTGCGCACATTAAGCGTATTTTTTCAACTATTTTCTTCGATTTTGGATCACCATTATTTGTGCCGGGGATGATTGAATATAATTGATCAAGCTGAGAACAACGCAGAAACTATATTTGTATTGGTGGAGAAGGTACCAGTGGTATAAACATATAAAAGCCCCCATTATTCATGCCTTTCACATAATTTAGCATTAATTTAAATAATTAATATATAATGACAGTTGCCCCACAATAGCTTCAGTACCTTCAAGAAAGTAAATGAAAAATTGCATTATTATTTCGGTTGCAACAAAAGTTCATTAATTAAACGAATAAGTGGCATTTAATTGCGGGGTTATTGTCATTTAGTTTGCACTATGAAAATTCGCGCCGTGCAATTATAAATGCCCTTTTGCGCTTGCTGACTTCAGTTTCGAAAAGTCTGATATATGAGCGAACCGTAGAAGTGAAACCATTCCAACTGATGCGCTTTTAAATTAATTTCGGAATAATTCGAAATTAAATAATTTTGTAGCATAAGTTATTTGAATATGATGTGGCAATTACGCTTATTACTCAATTAAGTTAAAGACCATTCAACTTAATCACTCATCCATACCTAACTCCAATGGGTTGGAAGTCATTTTACAATTTGAAATAAATGCGTTGAATAAGCAACTGCAGTTCAATATAAAACCATTAATATTTTCGTTGAATTAGCTTGTTCATTTGGTCGTTGTTAGGGAAATTATAATGTTTACAAGATGTGTCATTAGATAATTAATGAATGAAGTATTCTCCTTTGCTCCTAATAAAATCAAGTGTCCCGTAAACGAAGACATCACTAAAAATAATAAAATTATAATTTTTCCTAAGTAAATTGAAAAAATCTTTAAATTTTTAGTCAGTTATATCAGAATAAACCCCTAAGGAAGGTATTATGACGTAAAATTTCCCCACGCATTTGCGCTTGCATAACAAGGAAACGTTAGGTTAAAAGTTTGTTTAACGTCACGTGTAATATTGGCATAAAAACCAAACTTCCCTGGTAGATACTGAAAGCCAACCACTTAGCACTAAAAGGCATGATATTGAAAGTTGAAGATTTTGTCACACTAGACGAAAGGTCAATCGTCACACTTCGCCTTTACAAATATACATTTTGTAGCATAGGTACATTTGTTTGCTGAATTATTTGCTGAGCCATTTCAATATTGGCCAACTCATTTGTGCAACTCTACTTTATATGTTGGGAGCTTTACAGGAAGACTGTATTATAGGCCTATTGAGTAATAATGAATAATTTTTGCAGAGAACATTTATCCTACTGAGCTCTGGTTAATCAGTCGTAAAAGTTACACTTTGTTGGAGCATACTAAATTGGCGATGCTTATGCCCGCTTTTAGAAACGGTTTCGGGTTTGTATGGTACTCTTCTGGAGAAGATTTGCGGATGCCCCAGAAAGTGGATGGACAATTTTGCTACTTCTTCCTTTGCTTTGCATGTTCTGTGTGGAATGGCCAATGCCCCAGTTCCTCAGCCAAATATTGCTCTATGCAAGTTGACTCGGATTTATTTAACCCGTTCAAACTATTACAGAGCGCCACCCATCTTTCTTAAGTTAATGTCAATTAATTAAGTCATTAGGCCACTTTCTTTTCGAATGTTTGATTTACTGAAAATTTGGACTAATTTAAAGACCGTGCAGGTGATCATAACATATATCTCATATCCACCTCTATGGAATACTTTGCTTTCACATTCCGATATCTCCCTTAACGCCACAGGGTTATAAGATTCGCATTCGTGTACTTCTTAATAGTTCACAGGTTTAATCACTTAGTCGCGCGTCTAGGTAACCAAATTGGCTAAAACTCCATTTAGCTACCATTTTAAGTGCCTTGGTTGCAGTGTAACAATAAGCAAGGATCGGAGAGCTATAACTCGGAAACTCTGAAACCGAAGGATAAGGAGACACTTTATGAATTGTTTGGATAACGATTGGCCGAAGAAAATGACGAGTGAATCTAATGATCCATGTATACCTCGAACTGTGGATAATATTCCACTTGTCAGGGCGTAAGTTCTTCGCTAATATCTGTTCCGTCTTTCATCTTTAAAAAGCAGGAGAAGTAGCTTTATTGCGGCAGTTATTTATTAGTGCAGACAAAATAAGGCATTCTTGGCATTCTCAATGCTCCCTGTTTCTAAAACTCAGGCCTTGATTTTGTCAAAATGAACACTTTTAAATAGTTGCAATCGGAAACATGCAGGCTGTATTTATTTTCTGTTACAATTTGGTCTTGAACCTTCTGTTCACTCATTACTCTAAATACGCGTATTCTTGTATTGCATTGTTTTCAATAAGGTCGTATACCGTTTACGAAGATCACCGGTAATTGTGTATCTCTTTTACAGAACAAAGCCAACTCTTGCGTCATATTGTTGTCTGCTTTAAGTGAGATGATGTCCGACTTGAGCCACGTTAAGGAAGTCATATGCTTGGTGTGGAGACGACTGTAACTTATCTCTGTTAGCTGTAATGCTTAGGTCTAGTCAGGAACCGACTGAGCGTCAGTTCCAAGAGTATTAAAACTTGAAGTATACCTGGTCTATACGGTCGATACAGATGTAAGTTCTGTATTCTTAAGGAACTCTATGCCACAAAATATGAATTGAGATTTGAGAAAGTTTGAAATCAACCTATTAGTCGATGGAGGGAAGTGTTTAGCCATAAAAGAGCTTATTAATGTAATGGGGATATCTTCATTATACTGAGTACAATCCTTCTCAAATATTTTGCTTGAGGCAGTCAATATACTGTCTAGGCTGTTGTGTTCAAAGTTATCGAATTTGTTGATTTGAATAGTTATAACGGAGTCAATTTCCAACGCATTTATGGCGTTATTATTTATTATTTATTTATTTATTTATTAATGTCCATGTTAGTACGTGTGAATACTTAAAGCCCCATACAAGAAATTGACGGATATGCTCTTATCCCTCCGTTTTATAACATTCGGCTTAGTAAACCGTGATTGGTGGATACGACTAGAGGAAAGGCGTTTGAGAAGGAAGAGGAGGACGCTTGACTTTCTGGTGTTTGGTTCAAGCTGGTATCGTTTACACCTCGAATCTGCAGAAAGAAATGACAAACTATTAGTCAGTCAAATTTCAATGATAAGATCTTGTATATCAACATGCTGAATGTTACTTTTGCGTATAAGTAAGCCCACACCATGATGGGAGTGAAATAGAATTTAAATCTGTAGCTCGAAAATTCCGAAAATTATCATATGACAGACACGAAGGCGAAACGTTGGATAAAGGGAGCATTTCATACCACTAAAAAATTAAAGTACTAACTTTGCAAATTTTATGCCTGTTATTACCTATTGCCTCCAAATTTTGCACAATTGATCAAATGTACTAAAATCGTCTCTTTAAGCATCCAAAATGTCCCATTACGGGGGATTCGTGGGTCAATATAACAATCATGAGGGAAGATAGACAAAGCGTCCAAAGGGGAAAAAATCAAAGACAAGATAGCACTCTGACAAATCGAAAAAAGGAAGTGGAACAGACTGCAAAAACAGAAGACGTACAACCCTGGAGACGACAGCCAGCTGTCCTAAGGCAAATCATCTTACAAACCAAACGGACTACTTTCAACAGCTTCATTTCAAATATTAACTACCAAAGTGATATCCAACGCACATTAAGATTTCTGAGTAACCTCTTAAACAACCAGGAGAAACCAAAGAAGGAACCAATACGCTTTTCATCTTTGGCTAAGTTAAATGCATTTTAAGCAGTATTATTTTGCGATGTAACTTCCGACTAAAAGTCCAAAATGAGCAGTAAGGGGGGTTTTTAAATTTTAGGGCTTTCCAGTTATCTAAAATGAATTGTCCACTGTGCAAAGTGAAGTACTTAAAAATAAGTGGCCATTTCAACCGAAAATGGTAAAGAAATTGGGGGTTTATAACGTGATAGAACCGCTCTAAAGATTTCATCCCAACTTTATTATTGTCCAAAGTTAATAGATGACAGGTTACATTAGGCTGGGCAGATAGTAATGATTCTACATTGGGAAAATCGAAATAGCTATAATGCCCAGACAATGTAACGTGCACACGATTATTTCAGGCCGTTTACCTATTTTGCTTTACTTTAGCAAAGGATTTCAACAGAAGTCTTGTGCAGAAGGATACCACATTAAAGAGCAAGCTGTACTCAAGCTCTAGCACATCCGTGGATAGCTCAGAATGCTGCTTCAGTTGTCGACATTTACGCACAAGTCAGTGAAAATATTCGGGAGAACTTTCATGTTCGTCAGCGTTGGAGGGTATGAAAAGAGTTTTTATCCATTAACTTGTTAGTTGGCATAGATGTTTACCAAATAGGTCATCTCCTCTCCTCACGGTTAGGAACTCGAGCTTCGGCTTTTTTTGTGTGATTATATGAAATAAACTGCAGAAATTGCAAGACACTTGAACAATTTAAGAGAGACCGCTGCTGATCAATAAAAGTAATTCAACTTTATTGATCTAACGACCGTAGTGTATACGAATCGAAATTCGATTTACAAAAATAAGTTTTCGAAAATCATAATCGCTATTATTTGCGTACAATTGCTTTTATTAAAAAAGAAGCTTAATTTTTATAAATTTGAATAATGGTTTATAGCTTTTCATATAGCAGGCGGAACTATTTAAAAAATTTTTCATGGTAAAAAAGTAGATGTTCTCCGTGTTATAAAATGATTTCTGAAACGAATATTTACGTTTTTCCCAACGCAGACAGCCAAAAGTCGAAAGCTGCTGGAACTTACAAGGACCGAGGTCATCAATTTAGGACTTAAGACGAATGGCTAGCTGTTAAAGAAACGCAAGCGACAGTGCCACAAATTAGAGTGATGAATTGCCTAGGCAAGATAGTATTTTTGAATTAACTGCAATGAAAGTTCGAGGGTGGGATCGAAGAGGAGGAATCGGAGACATTGAAGATGCGAGTGAAGAGGACGAGAAGACAAATGACAAGTGCAAGGGTATGAGGGAAGGTGTAGTTCACAAATCTAGCGACACTTTTATTAAAAATGTGAATCAATAATAATGAAAAGTAGGTGCTTGATTCATAAATAGTGCAACCAAAGAACAATCTGTGTGAATCCATAGTGAGAAATCTGTCACTGTAACTCCCAACAATAGTAGGTCAATTGCGGTTAAATAAGAAAAGAGAACAAAGATTATTTTTCAAATTTATAGGAGCTTTACATCTTGGGAGAATGTGCAACAATCGTAGAGAGTGGAGCTGACGGATTGAGACTAAACCATCATTACCATCGACACAGATGAAGTTGGCACACCGCGTCACAGCAAGAGCCATGATGGCGTAACTTCCATCTTCATCTATGGTGAAAGAATCGGTCGTTGCTCGAGTCTGATTGGTGGATACGACTAGAGGAGAGGCGTCTGAGGAGGAAGACAAAGACGCTTGTCTTACTGGTGTTTGGTTCACGCTGGTATCGTTTCCATCCCGAATCTGTAGAAAGAAATGACAAACTATACGTCAGTTATGAGATCTTATCTTCCAACACATTCAATGCAACTTGTGCGTATAAGTAAGCCCACAAAACAATGGGAAGAAAATGAATTCGAATCGTTGGCTAAAGGGAGCATTTATACCGGCAGAAGTTAAAGTACCAACTTTACAAATTTTATGCCTGTTATTACCAATTGTCTCCAACTTTTGCACAATTGATTAGATGCACTAAAATTGTGGATCATCTCTTTAAGCAACCCAAATGTCCCAGTACCGAGCACAATAGATTCGTGGGGGTCCCTCTAGACCAATATGACAACCATGAGAGAAGAACTCTCGAAAAGACTGATTTTGAGGCATCTAATCTCCAATTCTTAAAACAGACAAAACGCCCAAAGAAACATGATATCACTCTGAAGAATGGAAAAGACGAAGCGAAAGTATTTCTAAATGAGAAGAGTAAATAAAATGGAAACTATTCTAATTGCAGAATATTCCAAACCTAATTTCTGGAGCAGTGACACGAGAAATATATTTCTGATAACAAACACAGTGATACTGTATCGTTATTGAAAGTCAATTTAGTTCTGAATTTTACGAGTTACTACTACTTCGAATTTGATATTTTGCAACAGTAAATTGTGAAAATGACATTGAATCAAGTCTTACTAAAAGCCTATTTGAATTGGTCAATTTTGTCGAGATAATTCGACTCGAAACCTCTAAATGGAAGGTAAACTAGCGAAGCATCAGATTTTAAGCGTAACTTCAACCCAATGAAATGAGATGATTTAAATGAGAAGGATCACCTGTCAATGGAGAGCGGTGACAGCAACAAGACGTGTATTGAGTATGAAGACAGCAATTTTCGCTGCTCAAAGTTAGAAGATTACGTAGCCGTGACGAGAAGCGAGCACACACATTGGCGAATCTCCGAAGCCAGCTGCAAAGACCGCTGCTGAGACTCCATTAAAGACGCCACATGGCTGAAGACGGTCTGCAGTCGTCTGTGGGACCTCAAAGCGACGCAGCAACTCGCATTGAGTAGTATGGAGAAGGCATACTTCCCCTGAGGATAGCAAATATTAATGACTACTTGAGAATTACTGCATCTATTCAGAAAAAAATCATAGCCGTAGAAACAAACCTTCAGACCCACTGAAGACGAGACCGAGTTCTGCTGACACAGCGATGCACTGGAGGAAATTTCGGTGGCCGAATGGAGTCACGTGAGGCATCGGCACAGCTCCGGATGAAGATAATATTTATCGATCGTTAATCAAGAAATTAATTTAAATGTCCTTTCTAATATGCATTGAATTTTAACAATGCATCAATTTGTTTGAAGGAATCTGGCAGGCGATATATTGACTTACGCGATTCAGGAAAGAGGGCGAGAGTTTTGATATTCAGGATCCACAAACAGACATGACCATCTCGTCCTCCTGAGGCCAGATAGCAGTGACCAGTCGCATTGGACTCTGGGTGGCTCAGACACGTCACCACATCCTGATGACCTCCAATCACACTCTGCATGCACTGACCTGCATATGAGGACATAAATGGGTCAATTGAAAAGACTCCAGAGATGAAGAAACAATGAAAGATTCTATAAAAGGACGTTGGACAAACCAGAGCTGACGGCGAATATACGAAACGAGTAATCACAGTATCCACAGGCGACAATTGCTCTCCCGTCAGCAGTAACCACAAAATTGTTCGCGCTCAAACACACTGAGGGGTCCATATTCTCCTCCATGTACCGTCTATTTCCAATAACCTTTGACGCTAGAATGAGATAGGATGAAGTAAAATTTCGTCCACTTTTAACGGTAACATTTAACGGGGGAATCGAATTCTTCCTCATAAGTTAGTGACACGTATTTAAAATTTAAAATTCAATTTATATTTCTACCTGTAACTTACCAAGAGGGTTTGAATCAAGGGTGAGTAGAGGCATAGAATGACTCTCTGGAAGACTAAATGGAGGGTTGGCTGAGGTTGGGAAGTTCGATGATTGTGCAGAAGGTTGCAGTATGGGTTGTCCTGAGGATTTTTCAGCATCCATCTCCAGCGAAGCTTCCGTCGATTCCACATTTTGAGATTTCGCAATGGGAGAAGTTATCTTTGAACCTACAAAAATTTATGTCATTCTAATGATATCAACAGCCTTGTATGACTTAAATATGAAGAATAAACTTGCTATTGTGACGAGTGGCTTCTAAAATATGTAATCGAAACAAATTAATCGATGAAATTCAAGACACAAATCCATATTTTGGCTTAATTGGAGGTATTTACTAAGCAATCGGAAGGCAATAAGAATCTATACTAAACACACACTGACAATCGATTGGCAAAATGTTAGCGATGAGGTAAGTCTATTATGGCTTCAAATCCTCATCAAGTGAAATCAAACAGCGATTTTCTGAAGGGGCTTCCCGTTTCAGAACTTTCACACTGCCCTCATAAGTGAGATAATGAAAGGTATTAACTGCTTTCACGGCTTCGGGTCCTCTTTGTTTGTAGCCGAAAATCAAGTCAATCCAATGGTGAAGTTGGCACGAAACTAGATCCGATTCCAGAGCCTGAAACGAGAGATTTCTAATATACCAAGTCATGGAAGGATGTTGTAAGTAAAGAAAGCAGAGAATAACGAACCTGTCGATGAATTCGAACAAATTCCTCGGAACTAGTAGCCCAAGGGGGTAATTCAACATCTCCAAACTTCGTGCCATCGTCCAAGGTCCCAAAATCATATCCATTAGTGTTCTCAAACATCTCAGGAAGGTAGAGGAATTCAGGAATGTGTTCTTTCACGTTGGTACTAATTTCTAGACATCCAGACCACGTGGCTGCCACAGAGTAGAAGAGCCGATTCGGATGATCAAACTTTCCACCCTGTTAATAAACGCAAAGACAGATTGAACCAACAATGAAAGTGCTCAAAAAATGTTCAGGGTGTGCTCTTAATCATCAGAAAAGAAAAAAGAATGGAATATAGAGGAAAAGCTATGTAAAAGTTATTTCAAAGATAATATTGGAACTGTAACTTGGTCGAAACTAACGATGAAAGACTCGAAAGACGCTGTGAGGATGAAATTATCATATATTCTCTAGACTGACACGTGAGCCACACGACGAAAAGGAGAAGTCATTCCTACTCAAATCACGTGTCACAAATGCAATAGATCATGCGGCCGGACACGGGAAGTCCAATCTCCACAGCTTCCAGGTGTGTATACCTATTTGAAGTTAACAAAATAAGAACCGCTTTGTGATAAATCAAACATACAAACATGGAAATGCAAAACTTCGGTTATGAAGACCAAGTGTCCAACTCCACTGTCCATCCACCAGCCTTCATAAATACAGTCGAGCCAATTAGACCTCAAATGCTTTTAGCTCAGAAAGTTTTAAGGACAGGTACCCCAGTCCCAACGCGTTTTCTTGGGTTTTCGGGACTATTGGGACGCCTATTACCTCTTCACATTTTAACTTCTGAACAAAAAGAGAGATTCAAGTCGGGTTTGACAAAACAGCCTAGTTAAAACATGCAGCGGAAACGGGGCTAATTGGTACGTTTAATGGACTAACCTAAATCTGAGCGAATCTGAGAATAATTCTATTTGTTAATTAAAGGGGTTTACATATGATTAAAACGGTGGCTTTTGTGTACGACGGTAATCTAAACTGAGAAATTAAAATAGAAAATGATTGCCTCTACCTTCGAAGAGGGTGAATTACTTTTCGCGATGAATAAGCCATCAGCATTTATTTTGTCCCTTCTTAACATTTATTTACCAATGACAAATCATGTCTTGTAATGATGAGAGGATTCCATTGTTTAAATGTGAAAACATATTTATTTCCAATTTTTTAATGAGGGCAGTCAATAGAAAGTATCTAGTATCTAATAAAAAAGACTAATTGTCTCCATGGAAAGGAGGGATTTTTCAAACTGAATGAGAGAATCCGCAAAGTTGTGAGGTTAAAAAGACCGAAAGGATTTATGCCTCGACAGAACGTTTTCAACTGCCTGACTGGGTAATATTGAAGTGCATTAATGCATTTATTAACTGTCCTTGAAAACGATCATTTATGCTGCCACTATCTAGATCATTTTACTATTGACCTCAATTTCTTCGCATTTACCCTAACTGCAGATGTGCGTGTAGGCGACGTGATGTGACAATTTCTTCCACTTGGTACATTTGCAATGGGAGAAGAAGTCGTGCTAGGCATGCCTGATTAGCTCAAACTGACTGCAGGCATCGACGTAAAAGTGCTTCATAACGTTCGGATGCCTACGTGGGAGATGAATAGTACTTGATGTTTCTTTACGCTGTTCTCAACTGAAAGTCATCGAGACATTATGTTATAGTCACTTTTAATGCTTACTAATCGGTGCATTAAGATGACCGAATCAATAGAATGTCATAAAAACAGTAATTTATTTGACCCCTTATATATTCAGGAGCTAACTTTGATATGGATGCAAACAGCCGCCTTCATCCATTCAAATGTTTATAAATGATTTCACTTGGTCAATAGGAATCTCATTGGAAACGAATTGGATTTCCAATGTGTTTGAACGATCACAAAGTGACTAAGACCGTAAGTATCTCCCTTATCGAAATGATTTTCTATGTGTGATAAGACACTGCCAACCGATTGAAGAGAAGTCAATTGAATTAAGCCATCTATATCTTGTAAATATCATCAACACAGAAATTTGAGTGGTGCATTTTGCCAGTGGGTCTTTTAATAGCAAAGGCCAGAAATAAATTAGAAGAATTTGGCACCGAATTCTCGAGCTTATTTATTCATTTGCTTATTTATTGTTCAGGTATAACATGGTAAGACATGAGATTCAGCAATATAAATGAGTGGAATCTCAAATTTATGATGGCAGTATGGAATAAAATTGCATAAGTAGATCGAATCAAAGAGGACATTTCAAATTGTGAACTTGTGTTTCAACGGAAGTTTGTGGCTGCTTTATGACATTGTTGCAGTGAATGGAACGCCACTTAATTGGCTATTTGAGGCAAGTTGTCACGCCCAAATACAAAGACAGACTGGATATTTGTAGTAGCGAGTGTGACGATCTGCATTGGTCAATACGAATTTAAAATTTAACAGCGAGACTCAGTAACTCAGGCGACGCAGTGTACATACGTGTGGATATGGATACTGTAAGTCTAAATGCGGCTTCATGAAATGAAACCTGATGACTCTTTATTAGTGTAGAATAAATTAAACTGTTGACGTGCGTTCGATGCCACCGTAATATGTGTTTGAAAATGAGTTCCAACGTTGCCAAATTATTCGATTTCTTACTTTGAATAAAACGATTGTATTGATTAATTCCATTTTCTCTCGTGATAAGCGGGCATGCAAGATGTACTTACTAGTGGGCTGTTTGGATGCTTAGTGAGGGTCAGTCAGCAAGATGCAACCACATGCATGGCGTGAATTTCCAGTTTTTCTTTTCCTCCACTTACTGACAAAAAGGGAATTTGAGGGAAAATCTTTAAAGTCTTGAATGAATTATTAAAATTACATGTTTTCGGAGTCCGCTAATGTCCGCTAATGTTCAATTTTATCTATTTTCAAAATCTTGCTGAATGCAAACAATAAATTTCAATTAATAGAATGAAACCTACTTTCACCCTCAGTTATATCAGTTGACACACTTAACGAAAATATCGGTTTTCCGAAGTTGACCCTTGGCATCTCTCCTCTCCGACACAATTCGATTTGATTTATCAACACCACAATTGAGCAACTTCAATATGCATGTTCAGTTAAGCCAATAGTGAACCATTTAAGAGTTAATTCCAGCATCAATAAAGATACATTTCTCCAAATAACTGAGACAAATTACTTCGTTCAACTTGGTTGAATGAAGTCTGAAGCAATTTCACTTAGAGGTTAATGAAGTGGACACATTGATGCAAATGGATCATTATTATTGGTCAGTCAATGAGATATTTCGTTTCTATCTAATTCGACGGTATATTCGTCACCGAGCAAGGCACATTGTGCTTGCACTCTTTCATATTGTGAAATCTTCAAAAATATTTATTCACGTCAACCATGTTGGCATTAAGAAATAATTTCAGTTTCACTTTTCTTTAATGCGATCCACTGGATCATTGCTGTCGACTGATCCTAGCACTCAATTGAATGTAGAAAGTGCATAGCGTGTGCATCCCTTTCAGAAGGCGATTATGAGAAGCATTTTGTAAAGTACGGAATGCGAATAGAAATTAAATTAATTCAATTGCGATCGAAGCTAATCGAAATTTACAAACAAACGCAAGGCAACGTCAAAAATGTAGCTAAGTATCAACTAACCGGAGTGGGAGTTGAATCTGAATTGGTCACCTGTGGAGCAATGAGTTTGCGTATTACTTCAGGTTCCACATTCAGTTCAGACCCAGTTAGAAGAGTTATCACTCAATTGTGTCGTGCGTTTCGTACGTCGATACCATTTCAAGGTCCTTCCTGTCGGTCTAAGCTGAGTCAATCATATCGCTGAAATAGCTACTTGACTATTATTATTCCAGTATTAAGGGGGATTGGGAGAGGAGTGAGGAGGTAGCCTTGTTTCATGAAATGCTCGAACTACTGCTACTGAAATCACTGAAATCACTTACAAAGAAAAATCATAAAAGTCAAATCTGCCAAAATATGTAGTATAAATTGCGATCAATTCATAATTAGATTGCAGAGAGTGTGTTTACCATTTAGGATTGTAGTTCTCTTCCTTCCACATATGTAAACAAAAAATATCCAGAATAAACATATGATAGAGTGAAGCAAAAGAGGACCCGGAAAGCTTAACTAGATGGCCAATTACAATTTGTGCTTTCTAACATCTGGGATTAACGCATGCATACTGGCATATCATTGTCTAATCGTTTCCTTCTTCAGAGGCTAAACTAGTGTTGCCCAAATACATTCCAATTTTTGTCAAATTTATCCTCTTACCATAACTCAGTAGTTGATATAGCTTATTTAAAATGTTGACTTCAAAGCAGTTAACTGTGGGCCTCGTTCTAGGGCCGATAAATTCCCTCTTTAGTGTAGCCAACGTTAGAGGAGAAGGGACTAATAAGTGTGCTTTCGTGGTCTGCTTGTCGTACTATTAACAAACATCTCATTAAATGGGTTTGACACAAAGGCGTTGCATCATGACCCAGTAATGGAACATGACGGACTTCACTACCTCACATTTAGACTGTTGATGAATACTGTTCTCATCTTGCTAAATCCAAACGAATTGTTCCTAGGATTCATGAATGAAATCATGTCGTCCATGATATTCAGAGCTCGTTGCCCAGTTGACTTAGTTGGCCGTGCCACTTCTACTTAAATGTCCAATACTGAATTCAAAAGGAGGTAACTGGTATTTTTTAATAGAATGCACTCTTATCCTATTAACCTTGTTACGCAGGGTGATGCAACACATGAATCGTTTTAAGTAGTATATGATCGGATTCCTTGAGGATATAATTACATAAGTTGCGTTGGTTTCCCAGTGATAACCACAGCATGGTTCCTGTCATTTTAAATATTATCTAACAAGTAAATTTATGTAAATCTGAAACAATTTTCACGAGTAAAAAGTAATATGGTTGTAAATTTATTCAACTAGTTATAAACTGCAGTCTTATGGCAAGATGGGACCGATTCCATATTTATCATGCTTAGCAATCGAATCCTATGTGGCTGCAACCCACAGCATCACTAACGTGCTCACCGATTGGCTATATCTTAAGTCTGCGTTGGCGTAATTCACCTTAAAAAATACTTGATATTCTAATGTAGATGTGCTCATAAAGTACGCCATTCAGATTGCAGTGTGTTTTAATATAAAGTGGTGAATGCGATTGACATTTGACGACAATACATTTTGCAGCAACAAAATGTACATTTACCGATATAAAGTGGACAAGTCTACCAACAAATAAGCGAATTTACAATTAATCATTTACTCAAAATCAATATAAACACAAATAATCATCAACATAATTTTCAATAAGGCAAATGGAAGAAATAGTAAAAGAAAAAACAGAAGTATCACATTTGCAGGAAATTTTTATCTTAATTGTTCAGTAATGGTGGGAGATTCCATGTCACAATTAGTTACACCCTTCAACAGACTAGAGGAAAAGTTCAATGGCTGAAGCCGAATGTTTACCGAGTAGTGGAGCACAGAGTAGAAGACCTGTAGCCAACGGACCTGTTTCATGGCCGATCTCCTTTGGACAAAGGATGTCAATACGCAAGAGTTCATTTTTTGCAATTGGCTGAGAATTAATACAATCAGACAGCAGTCGAATTCGGAGATCAGAGAAGACTGAAGTGGATTCATGACAGAGAAGCCAAGGTCGAATTTGCCTGCCCAGTTAGGGGAACAGAGAGCATCATTATCGCAGGATACTAATCACAACACTGCAGCTCGGAAGTCGCCAGATGTACACTTATCTTCTTGAGGTTCTAAAAAGAATGTATTGCAAAATCAAGTTTGTCATTTTATCTCAAGATTAGCATTGAAGACAGTAAATCTTCTATTACAAATGCGTCAAATCCTCGGCACTTATGCTCTGTATGTATGAAGCTAACATGCAAATCTGCTCAAATAAGTCTTTGAGGCAAAAGTATTAAAGAATCATGATGGTCGAATAATTTTTCACGAAAAGACTAGAATGTGCACAAAATATGGCGGTGGGGAAAGTAGAATAAAGTATTAAATTAGAGGCTGACGTTTGCAATATCTAAAATAGATTTTGTACCAAGTAATGTGAAGGAATCTCGATGCTCCATCATACCACTGCGGCAATAATATTAGAAGAACATGAACAACGCGAAGTATTAAAAATATTTGACGACTTAACTTCCTTACTGGATGGAATCAAGCAGTGCGGTCGTTTATCCACAGCACTGAGTGTGCGTCGCGATCCCGTGACCTAAGGCATGACAGACACACGCGCTACTTCTGAAGCTGATATCACTTTCACAGACATTTAAAATGAAACAAAGAAACTTAGATAATCCTTAGATAATCCATTAAATTTCGTAGAAGTTGATCGCTCATATAAACACTCCTAAGTTGTGTGAAATTTATACTGATTTGATTAGTAACTACAGAGGGCACCAGTGGGCTAAAGTTAACGACCGCTTCTATAAAAGGCGGCATACTTTCCATTTTCCTTAATAATCCCATTCTGGTTTGAAATATAAATGGAGTGATATGAAAAAATGTACATTTTGGGACATCATACTATAGAATATCGTTAGTGTGCCTTGTGGAATGTGGAAATTCATATCTCCAAACAAATGATGCATTGAATAACTTGGCAAACACTTAATATCATACAGAAAACGAGACGAAGAAGGCAATATTGTTAGGAGCTTTCAAGGGGGTTAGCAGAGAGCTAGCATTAGCCATATAAAAGGATATGATAAGTCGTGAGAAGTCTATAGAATGTCTATGATGTGGGGGCGGCAATAATATAGGAACTATAATCAATAATGCCTAACAATCAAAGGAAATAAGAAGTTAGATGCACAAAACCAAAGTCTGCAACTTGATCCATTTTGAAAGATTACTCATTCATTATAGAAACCTCACACAAACAGAGAATGAATGTCTCCAATCCATTAAATACACTTGTTTTGACCTCTTAAGAGATGAAATAAACAGACATATTTCTGGAAAGTGAATAAGACGATCCTTGTCGGTTTTATGCTCTCCAATTGATTTAAACAGCTGGCTGTAGGGCTCAATAAAATCCTCGTTCAAACTCCAGAGAACTCCGTTAAAATTAAAACTGGTTGATCATTGGCTGTGTGCCCTTGCAGTCAATTCGTACGCGAAGTTGAACGGCTGCACTTGCAAGTCACGCTGTGCGATGACGTGTCCCGCACATCGGTACTTTAAGGGACAAACAATTTATTAATCGTCAACAAGAAAATACCATCAGAGGTAAAACTAATAACAAGCGTGCTTTGTCAAACACAATTATATTTCATTAATTATTTATAATCTGGCGAATATTCCGCAGGAACATCAATTACCCTTGTGGGACGCGTCAGCGCACGCGGACTTGAAGGTGCAGACGTGCAACTCGCGTACGGATCGTGTGCGGTGAACACATAGCCAATCAGGAGCCTCCGTTTGTTTTAGTCATGCCACCATGTTGAATATGACTAAGCTTCCGGTAACTCAGAACACGCCATTTTGATACAGCGAATAAACGTGTTCCTCCCACTTCTTTCTGTTTATTGACTCTACAGTAGCTTAGCTACTCAGTGGGACGTATCAACTAGGAGAATCGGTGTTAGAGATTTCTGAGGTTAGACAGGCTTAGTTAGGTAGCTAATCCGCTACACCCTCCATTCACTCGAAGACAAATTGATTTTCAATTCTTATTAACAAAAATAAATTGTAATTACAATAATTTACAATCAAGAAAAAAAAGATGAACTGTTTCTAGAATATTAAACAGATTTCTCTTCAACACAATTTATCACTTTATCTCTTGAACTTATTCTGATGGTATAACAGAAATTCTCATTTCGAACAATTAATTGATTAGTAAAAACATTGCGAGATAAATTAAATGTCATGACATGTTGAATTTATACAGATAATGTTGTAATTTACTCAAGTTAAAGTTTCAAAAATAAAAATGGCAAAATGAGCTATAGGAAGTTGTTGTAATTTTTAAATTTTTACTAAAATAAAGTGCAATAAAATCACTTTAATTTAAGGTCTTCGAAAGAATGGAAGTTAGTTATTTAGTTAAGTACATCAACATTAAAAGTAGTTAAATGGGTATTTCTCTATTATTTTCAGTAGATTAAACGTACCTCTTCCCATTAGTGTTGACATTGTTGTCAAAGCTTGCAACACTGTAGACTCATGATTATTTTTAAATATTTAATTATTGATTTTTCGTAGTAATATAAGTGTCAATGTGATTAAAGTAAAAGCTTCAGGTTTATTGCGGATATGATTGACTAAAGAATAACAAGTTATAGAAAGAATTGACAATCGTTCAAATACCAACTGTAAGTGAAAGTGGTCCAATAGTGAGGAAGTATCAACTTGGATGAGCGCTTTGGCAAACATCGATTCAAATTCGGAAATTTCATAGATTATGTGCTAGAGAAAGCGTTAAATTAGCTTTAATGTGTTGGAATGTCATTCAAGAAGAGTTGATGACGCATGAGTAAAAACGGACAGTTCTGTGTTAGAAATTGATTTGAATTTCCAGAGGAATTGGATGATAACAAGTTCATATCGATTGGTAGCGGTTCAAACTGTCAAATTTTGTCACATTAATAATAGCCATTTTCAACACCGAAGTTCTTGACGAATATGCATAAGTTTAGATAAACACAAAACTGCAAAATATCCCCACAGTACAAACGACTTATACATTGTGTATCCAAACCCTTCATAATTAGTAGCATAATCTGACGAAAGCACAGCTAGCGATAGCTACAAATTAAACTCAATTAAACTATTACTCTAAAGGCACCAATTTTGGAAAATGGCTCCATTGTGCGTCTTAAGGGAACATATAGTAGTTGGAAGTTTCATTCGAGAGAAATTCGCAAGTTTCTTTTCTCATGCACGGTATTATCCATCATTGAATTACCACGCTCACAATTGGATATGTAAGATTACCCTTGGAAATGCCGTCGCTGCAATTATCCGCCTCCCGCGCAGCCAATCATTCATCACCTTTTCAAGCCCAAAATCAAACACATCGATCAAAAGAACCTTGAATTGTGCATTAAAGCCACAACTTTAAACAAAAACATTAGTACTTGGTAAAAATTGATGTTTATTTGCTATTTAATTTTGTGCATATAATCATAATAAATTTTATCATAGAGAAATAATTGATGTATTTGCGTTTTAATTTCAGCCAGTCATTTTAATTTCCAATTTAATAAACTTTGTGAATCATTGCCAAGAAAATTAACAGCTAAATTTTAACAACGATGTGTTATTTCTGAAAATCAATTTCACTTTTAACCAGTCTGATTCTATACTTTTCATACTTGTACTGTTTTGTCTGCGATTTTTTTAAACATAAAATCTTATAACACTTAATTTACAAATGTATGTCGTTAGTGAATACAGTCCATGTTTCAGAGTGACAATAGCCTGTGAAAAAATTGTTCATTTCAGAGAACACAAAATTTTCACTTAGCATAAATCTTTGAACTTTCAGAGAGAGAGAGAGAGAGAGATTAAAGTTTTCTCGAAATATTATCTGCATTTATCAAAAGGCTATATCAAATATGTCAGCATAACACGAAATCGAGTTCAAATTCAAGGCTTTGGTATTTCATTTAAGTATCTTATTGGTTTTCTCAATTGAAGTTGATATTCTGAAACTCGAAATTAGAAAGGGTATTTGTGAATATACATTTGGAAGAATGCTAAAACGATCAATAGGTTTGGGGTACTACATTCATAGTGTGGCCTAAAAGCTGCGAAATAGCAATAAATTAAATTGTCCGTTTGAAAATAACTTTTTATTTGATAATAATAGAATGATTAATTTGGTAATTAGGAATTTCATGTGCCATGAAAAGTGGCTTCCTTATTATAAAGAATGTTCTTTGAAAGGTGTTATGTTGCTGTTGTCTCATATTCTTTAAGTTGATTAATTTTATGCGTTAAAATTTGCTGACTTTGTAAAAATAATTACATGGGGTAGTTACAAAGCAGTTCGAGGTATTTAAACTGAGTTGTCCATTAGAAAATCGAAATTCTTACTGTGTTTGGGCCTTTAAATCGTTAGATAGCTAATGAAATTCTCTCAATGTTGCATAAACTCATCAGCATCATTATGTCCACACAATGACATTTTGCAAATTTTCACTATTCACACATATCTTCAAATGGACAAATGCGTCAGTTCGCTGATGAATTTCTTAATCTTCTCGTAATTTCCAATTGTGATTGACGTCCCATATCCTTATTACTAATAAGGATCTAAATCACGTGTGGTCTGTTTTTAAAGTGCAGTCTGGGTCGTTAGTAGTTTTTAACATACCTTAGAGAATTTGCATTAAGAATTTTGAATAGACAGGCAGTAAGAATATCTCTGAACAAATAAAATATAATGATAAACAAAGCATTAATATTTACACTTAATGGCAAAAAATCTATAGTTTGGATTAAATAATACACGTGAATCATATGAGAATCTATGAGTTCTATTCTTAAACAATCACTGAAAAAATTTCCTTTTCCAACTTTAAACTAACTTTTAAAATTGTCAATAGTGACAGTAGAATAATTGCCCTTGGTAATCAAATGTCCTGTTTCTTCTATGCGATGCGCCATATTATGCTGTTTGCAAAGATTGAGAAGTGAAACTGTTATCTTATTGCTAATGATTTTCCTACCTAAAAAATCGGATTTATAAAATAAGTGCTTTGTAGGGAGTATTTACATTGAATGCGTTAAGAGTTATAAAAATTTTATATTTCACACAGAGAAGTACTGTTAAAAGCAGAACTGAATCATATTTTATGTCCTATATCAACTAATTTTAGACCTATCAGCAGAATGACATAATTCGCCGTCTTTAGCGCATGCTAAGTCATTTTCCATCACATCGGCAACATGTTTGTCTCGGGTGAATAGCCTAAGCAATTCAAATTATCGCTTATTTGGAAGATGTAGATAATTGCATTTGGGCATATGACTATTTCTTTAAACCCATTACAATTCAAATTGAAATAAGCGTTCAGATTCATGTCACACATTAAATATTTTCATAACCAATCGATTTATAGGCTTCTGAATAAAACTGTGGCGGTAACTTGCAAGTGGAATAAGAGTTCTGTTGGCAGAACATATGCTACGATCGTGAACTGAACGGAATATTCAAATATGCTTTTAGTCATATTTGATGCCAAAAATTGTACAAAGAACTTAAACCTTACCTGAAATATTTTTAAGTTCTACCTGCTAATCATTCTTACTAACTTAAGACAGATATTCTGTAAACAAGCACTAAATCGATCAACGCCGTTTAGTCTTTCCCTGAAGATATCGTAAGCACTTTCATTACGTAGAAAATAAATAACGTTAAAGATCGTCTTCCTGCATGCTAACATTTTCACTTTGTCTAAAAGTCTTAAACTGCACATCATTGTATTTTATCTCATTCGAAAGCAAAGTTAATGACAAAGACCATTACACATTACACATTAACGCAAGATGCTTTAATTTTGACACTTCATAACTAATCCATACGGTGACTTTGTTTAAGTTAGATATGTATATATACTTGGCCCTAATTAAATGACATAATATTATAATAAGTTAAATCAGCCATGCCGTGAGAACTAATACAAAACAAAATATTCCAATGCTAATAGCACAGACCGAACCCAACTGGAGATCGCACTAATATAGTAATTCAGAATAGAAGCCAATAACTCAACATTATGGAAAATACGTGTGCATAAACGAAAATGAAACTCGAGTGGTA
Organism: Hymenolepis microstoma; assembly: GCA_000469805.3. Lineage (NCBI taxonomy): Eukaryota > Metazoa > Platyhelminthes > Cestoda > Cyclophyllidea > Hymenolepididae > Hymenolepis > Hymenolepis microstoma. Next base: position 38,569,047 of record LR215989.1, on the reverse strand, counting down.
TTAGGTTGAACAAATAGGCGTAATTGCAAGTTATCTTTTATCAGTTAAAAATTAGAAAGAATTCGCCTGTTTACACATAGTAGAAACGATTTTTGCTTCCACTAGCATTTCCCTTTATGATATTGAAAGATCAGAAATGGTTACAATGACTGTATGCATTCGCTTGGGAAAAAATCCTATTTCATGAGAAAATTTCTACACCAGTTGACGATATTTAGATTTCTAAATTTGGAAGTCTTTGGGGTGGGTTTAGACAACCACTTTTACGCGAAACAGACCATTATACAGAAGCCTTAAATCAATTAAAACTCAAAGAGGTCTTCAGGTGTTTGAGTGATTGATCAATATATGAATTGGTTCAACTTATACGCACTAATTAATTACTTGAAGCTGTATTCCCAGGAAGGTTAAAATTAAAAAATATAAATGTTTTTCTTGTGTGATTTAAAATAGTTTTGATGATTTTAATTCAATTAATTGTCACAAAAGAAATGTAACCGTTAGATCATTTCTTTTCCCTCAGAACCATCAAAACATGACGTTATCTGGAACTCTGCAAATTGATAGATATTTCGTGAAATATGTTGCCAGTCTTTTAAGTTTCCATTTTACCTAAAAGATGATATATAAACTCTTAAGATATAAGAGCACTTTACAATATTCCCAAATTTTAAATGTGAACTTGAAACTGAATTAAATGGTGACTTAATATTTCCTTTTATTAATTGATCATTAATGTGTATATGAAGGATATGTTAGAAAACTTCACTGGTTTGAATTTATATACTTACAAAAAATTATACTTGCCTATATTTGCCCCATAAAATTAACTAGTTAAAATTGTCGATCAGAGATGAACGATAGCATTTGCATTGAGCGATTGGGATTACTCACGAGTTTAAATGAACTATCATTGAAAGTCAAAACTGGAGTACCATAAGTAAGACTTGTGACGGATTGCTACACTAATAAGCCTTGACTACACTCAGAAACTCTGGGCCAGATGCTTCTAAGTTTGAAAGTCTTCCGCAAAGCTATAGAGGAAACAGACGAAGGAGATGGTATACATTTATTGCCTATGCGGTGCTTCAGCACGGTCATGCAGAGACCGGGAACTTAATCTTTACATACACTTTCTGGTATGATAACCACGTAATAACTTTGGCCACTGATTGGCCGTCATGGCGTTAGTCATGGTAAAGTTGTGTTCTCCACAGACTCCTAACTAGAAATTTAAAAGGAAACTTCGCAATGAGTTAATTATTTAAAATTTGCTTACAATCCCCAGAGTTGGTTGGATATGCACACAGTATTCAAATTTATTACTGTTTTCACTTCGAAATGAAAGATACATAAATCCCCGACTTATCCTTTTATTATAGCAAGTTAAGTGGCAAATATTAGCCAACTTTCTCTGGTAAAGAGTTTGTTCACAATAGTCCAAGACTGAACCTTACAAAGTGAAATAGGCTTATCTAAATTCACTCGGTAGTTCTCTTAGTGCAAAAGTAAACGAAATATTGGGTACTATTTCAATGACCTTTTGAATGCTTGACTATTTACGCTAATTAAAGACCTCATTTTATTGAATATTCAAGGTCACTTGGTAAGTTGAGCAGCAAACTTGAACAAACTTAAGTATAATCAATCGTCACTTCTCAAATGTTAATTGGTTAATTACTTAAAAATTATCAGCTCTATCTCATATATTTATTAAATTAATACCAAAAGGAAACGTTTTTATTCCTCGATGCCAAGGCTATCTTCAAGGAAATAAATCGAGTAAGTAAAATTCGAGGCAAAATATCGCATCAATGCTGGAAGCAAAAACAAAAGTGTGAAAATTTAAATGCAGGTGTAAAACAAATAATTTCTAAATAAGTTGTGAACAGTATGTCGATTCATTCAATCTTCACAGTTTTGTAGCGAAATTAGCTACCTAACTAAGCCTGACTGTACTCAGAAACCTCAGTGGCAGTTTCTCCTAGTCCGTAGGACCCCCAGAATTAGCTAAGCTAGTTGCAAAGCTAAGAAGAGACAGAGGTACCCAGAGAACACGTTTATTCTAGACATGCATGGCGTGGAGTGTGACAAGGAAATAAGCTTAGTCATTCAAAATGGCGGATTAAGTAAAATGAGCGGAGGCTTTTGATTGGCCATTGACTGTGTGTCCTCACACTCAATCCGTACGCGAAGTTGAACGGCCGCACCTTCAAGTCACGCTGTGCGCTCATGCGATGACGTGTCCCACAGTTTCAATATAAATATTTGTTTGGACTTAGCTAAGGCCTAATGGGAGTCAAATTAATTGTGTTCAATTTTGAGTGACCCTTTTAGCAGATATCAATACCGTCATTAGACAATCCCACTCAAAATCCGCGATGCAATAGGATTGTTGAGAACACTTCTGTGGGATAGTGATAAGAATAGATGTTTACAATTAAGAGATTTCGGAGGTAAACAGTTACACACTTTCTGCAAGTATCTTCCAGAAATATTGTGACTATATAGGTAACTTGACGGAAAAGGTGATTTTTGTGCGTATTTTGAAAAATTTCAATGAGAATTATGTGAGCACAACTTTAGCATGACAAATGCAGAAGCCTCTCGACCAATCAGTGACCAATGCCAAGACGATCAATCAATGGTCAATTTTAGTACACGATTATCCAACTAACCAATGATCAAAGTCATAAGAGGTCACCATACCATAAAGCGCATATAATGAATAAGTTCCACGTCATATGTACACACACATATCACGCTTGCACGCCAGCACGCCATATAAAATAAACGTGTGCCACGGTATACGTCCGTTTTCTTTATAGATTTACGGTAGATTAGCTGATTCCGGGAGACTTATCAATTAGAAGAATCTGCCATAGAGGTTTCTGAGAATAGTCAATGCTTATTCAGGCAGCTATTCCGCTACAAATTGGTGATCCTGGCGTAATCCAAGCCTGACTTCATCCACTCAGCAGAAGAACAACCTCTCACTGGCAATGCAATTTCCTTTCCGATCGAACGGCGCACTTGGTGATACTCTTCTTTCTTGCTCAATCACCATCTACTCAACTCTCTCCTTTTCCCCAATTCCTGCTCCCTCAGACTGCCTGAAGAAGCTGAATTCGCTATCCCTATGTGTACCCTCCCCCCCCCCTCCCAACCCTTCGATCCAGGAAACTCTGATTCCTAGTTTCCGCAATTTAAAATGGTACTCCACCTAAGAGGCGTAACCAAGTGAGGAATTTGGTTCCAGTAAGCTGTTTCCGCCCTTCCAAACGCCATCGTTACCCGATTGAAAGAAGTAGCATCCATGCCGCTGGACAGCATTTCCTATGACTGGCTCCAGAAAGCGATCATCAGCCGTTTATCGGTGTCACGAGAGAAAAGGCATAGGGCACAATTCATTTTAGATAACTGGAAAGCCCTAAAATTTCCAACCCCCCTTTGCTTCTACTTTCGGACTTTTAGTCGGAAGTTGCATCGCAATATAATATTGCTTAAAATGCATTCAACTTAGCTAAAGATGAAAAAACCCATTTAAATGATTACATAGTTAAATCAATCACCTGATTCGGAAATATCATCTCAATAAGGCGAATCAAATTCGTAATGGGCTCGTTGAATCTGACAAAATAATTCGTGAACATTTTCATCATAAAATGGAGGATATCCACAAAGAATAAAATTCAAAAGAAAAACTTAATTAAAATAATAAGAAAAGGTCACATAACATTGGATGCTACGCCTTAAATTAAGGCAAGCATAAAATTGTCCTTCAGTCTTCATTAAGGCCGAAAGGCATTAAATCTCAAAGTAGATAAAAAATTGTGGACAGAAAAATTTCAAATAGATAAGTATTAGTATTAAGTCACCTAGTATTCACCCGCTTGAAAAAAGTAAACTCGAAATTATTTCTACGCTGCATTGCTATGGGCTAGAAACCCTAAAAGTAAATATGAATGCTCACTTTAGCTATAAATTTAAACTTGAATATTTAAACATTGCACGCGTTTCGAGGTCTAATTTCACAATTAAACGTCTGTGGAGAGGTCGAAATTTAAATCAAGTTTCTGTTGCAAGTATTAAATATGGCAATATTGAGAATGCTGAAAGGAAGAAGCGTAGTAGTGCATTCCTTTCATTGATCAAAACCCCTTTACACACGAAAAGCGGAACTTTACAGTTTTTCGTCAGTGAAATCTTATTACACATTCTTTCCTTTGCTAGTAACCGATCATCGATGAAACCGTTTGCTATAACCCAATTAACATTGCAGCCACAAAGAGTCTTCATTTTGATCATAAATTTCAAATAAGCGATTACAACTGGAAATATCTCGACATGAATGAAACAAAATACATCAAAACATGAACCTGAATGGCAAGGAAAGAAAGTCATTTTTAGGCGTTTCGTTTGCTTGCTTGTGGAAAAATAAAAATGGGCAGGACTTTTTGTTTTAAGATTTTGGCGTCTGTGAATCATTTTGTCAACATTTTTAAAACCACAGCATCAAAGTTTTCAAATAGTCTTCGAAATTACTTGAATCAAGTAAGATTACAGAAATTAGTCTTGCAATTGTCATAAATGCCCTCTTGAAAAGGTATCCTTTAATATGGAAAAGGTTAAGTAATTGCATTGAAAAGACCAAATGTCCCAAGACATATATTCCTTTAGCATTGGAAACAGCTTTTCATTATCCACTTCGCAACGCAGCATGTTTAAACTTATTCATTGATTACAAAGTTAGGAAAAAATTAATTTTACAGAACATACCAAATATTAATTTCACTTTTCTAGATGCTATTCGTGATAGAGATCATTGAAAATGCGAGAGAGGGAGAGAGCAAGAGGTAGAGTTGTACAGGATGTAAGTGATAACACCCATGACCCAGCTGTCAACCTCCTTTCCGTATCCATTCTTTCCCGTGTGTGCGGTCAGTACCTCCGGTGCTAAAATCAACATTAAAGTGATAACTTCAAACAAAGTAATATTAGTTTTGAAATACTCAATTCTCACTACTTAAGTCATCTAGGTTAAATTACACCTTGTGTCATAAACTACTGTTCCGATGGATTTAAGTATTAACTTTTAGATATTCAATTCATCTAACAAAAATGTCTCCGTGGTCAAGTAACGTTGTTTTAATCTATGCCAATAGGATATATTTTAATACTCTTTCTTATGCGTGTAAGTGAGATTAAATCACGTCACATTTCAAACAGACCGAATTCGAGTAAACTCCATACTTCCAAAATTGTTGTCAACCTTTCATCGAATTCATAAGGACGCAAAGGGAGTGAAAGTAACACGGCTGACTGTGAAGTTAAATCACTTTGGCTCGATCTAGATCAAACAATCTTTAGTATAAGCGCCCCCATGGTAGATCAGCCAACAATTCCGCATGATTAATATAAATTGAATAATCTGGACTATGGGGACGCACACGTTCTGATTTGTCTAATTCTTGCATAAAATAATCCGACACTTTCCTTAGTCAGTGTTTTTTCTTGCCTTTTTGACATAATACTTCTATTTCATCAGAACTGTCTCCCTCACCTAGCTCACTCTGTAGTATCTCAACTTGCTGCCTAAGATAATAATCTCCTTGCTGTTGAAGAATATCAGAGTGCACCTTGTCTTGAATCATGAAAGCTCTCTTGAAAGCTCTTCTAGCAAATACTTCGCACGTTTCCCATTACCATTGAGCTTCAATCATTCTTGTTTGTATTCAACTTCTACATCTAGATTAGATGCTTAGAAATAAGCCAAAAAATTCAACGTTTTAATATTGGATAAAATGGTATGTGCTTCACTAGGCACATCAAATCTAATCCTAAGAATTTTCAGTGCAGTATCTTTTAATGCCTGCATCATGGCAAGATTCTTTTCATCTTGGCCACGTATTTGATATTTCAACAATTTGACCTTAGTCTCTATAATAGAGCATTGAACAATATCAATAGGGCCACTTAGAGACTTCTTAATCGACAACTGCCCTGTTATTAAATTCCAAAATCCTAAAAAATATTGACAAATCAAGATATCTACTTGTTTGATATTACTCCTTACAAGAAGTATGGATTACTCTATACTGCCAAAATTTAAACAAAAGACGCTTCCTAAAATTTTGCCTTCATTTCGTACAAATCCTCGAACCGGCCCCTCCTCCCAACCCCTATCTATCGTCACAATTTCTTGACTTCGGACCCCCTTCAGAGTAAAAACTTATGCAAGTCCGTTTTTTGACTTCTCACTTGACAATCTTTAATGTCATATATTCAGCTCTCATTCCTCATCTCATTAAATTCTGTAATTACGTTGAGTTCAATGGATATGATGCTTCTTTTCTTAATCAGCTTTCCTTCAAAATAGTTCATTGTAATTAGGCAAATACATTTAAAACGGAAATAATATATTGCATGCACTTACAAGCATACACGCCGTATCTTTGTGCAAGAGTAATTAACTTTGTCGCGGGTTTGATTTATATGTCTTGAAAAATCGCGAGAATTATGGTGGACTTCTTTTCTTGCTATTACTCCTTCACTTTTTTCCTAACCTATTTTTTCACGTGATAAGCTTGAAGCTGCTCAGCAAGCAACTCCAGTGAATGAGCGAAACAAATAATAATGATTAAATGAATGCAGTATTCTCAAGCTTTCTTGGAGAATTCCATTGGCGCCTCATTTCATAGGCAATCTGGTGAAGATAAAGGCTCATAATAGCCGGCAATTGTATGTCGACAGGGTCTGAGAATGGGCATACACCCTTACATGACAAATTATTTTTTAGTCAACCGTAGATTTTTGTCACTCTTACAATTTACAAGACTTAACAGTCATAATTGCATCTGTTTATTGCTCATACTTATAACTTTGAATATCTCTAACCTCTAAGTTTGCTTTTAAGGGAATTGCTTCAACTTGAAGCCATCAAATCATACATTTTGATGGAGATGGAATAACGGTAAACGCTTACAGCCAATATTGAACCATTTAAGAGTTAATTCCAGCATCAACAAAGATACATTTCTCCAAATAACTGAGACAAATTACTTCGTACAACTTGGTTGAATGAAGTCTGAAGCAATTTCACTTAGAGGTTAATGAAGTGGGCACATTGATGCAAATGGATCATTATTATTGGTCAGTCAATGAGATATTTCGTTTCTATGTAATTCGACGGTAGATTCTTCACCGAGCAAGGCAAATTGTGCTTGCCCTCTTCCATATTGTGAAATCTTCAAAAATATTTATTCACGTCAACCATGTTGGCATTAAGAAATAATTTCAGTTTCACTTTTCTTTAATGCGATCCACTGGATCATTGCTGTCGACTGATCCTAGCACTCAATTGAATGTAGAAAGTGCATAGCGTGTGCATCCTTTTCAGAAGGCGATTTTTGAGAAGCATTTTGTGAAGTACGGAATGCAAATGGAAATTAAATTAATTCAATTGTGATCAAAGCTAATCGAACGCAAGGCAACTTCAAAAGTGTAACTAAGTATCAACCAACCGGAGTGGGAGTTGAATCTGAATTGGTCACCTGTGGAGCGATGAGTTTGCCTATTACTTCCAGTTCCACATTTGGTTCAGACCCAGTTAGAAGAGTTATCACTCAATCGTGTCGTGCGTTTCGTACGTCGATAACATTCGCCTATTAAGTGGATATTCATTATTAGAAATGAACGAGGCATCCAGATGGAGATCTTCTGGAGGTTCTAAAAAGACTGTATCACTGACAACAGCAGCAGCGGCGGCTGAAATGAAATCGCAAACGGTGTAAGTTGGATACACGCTTATTCTTTGTTGTCATTAACACACGAATCCTCTCTGCATACGTTTTATTAAGGCAAATATTTAATAAACAAATATTCATACTCCTGATGAAAACTTAAACGAACACTTAAATTTAAAAACAGAGTTGAGACCCTTTATAATGGTGAATTCCCTAATGCTTTTGTTCATTTTTGACCCATTTTTCGCAGTTTCTCATGCAATTATATAAAAAGTCAATTATTAAGCCACCTGACTAAATTCAAATCGTTAACTAGCCAAGTTTTAGCTGTTTTAATTACTAGCACTTTTGATTCCCACCTTAAAGCAGTGAGTACAAATTCCGAAACGCTCGTTAAAGAACATTAGCATGCTAGTTGTATAGAGAATATAATTTTCCATTGTGTACATGCAGTTATCACTTGGCAGAATTGTAATTATGTTGTATATGAGTAGTAAATATAATTCCCAACTATATCATATTTGTGCTGGCCTTCCGGTAAAACCGCACACCTGCTGTGGTCCGCTCAACCGCTACTCTGCTGAAAATCTACTAAAATACCAAAATTAAACCCCTTTTCCGACTAAAATATCAAAGTACACTCACAAACGACCATATATATTGTCGTCAGATATTAATCGCATTCACCACTTTATATTAAAACAAAGTGTAATCTGAATGGCGTACTTTAGGAGTACATCTACATTAGAATATCAAATACCTTTTAAGGAGAATTACGCCTACGCAGACTTAAGATATAGCCAATCGGTGAGCACATTAGTGATGCTGAGGGTTGCAGCCGCATAGGATTCGATTGCTAAGGATGTTAAATATAGAATCGGTCCCATCTTGTCATAAGACTGCAGTTTATAACTAGTTGAATAAATTTGAAACCATAGTATTTTTACTCGTGAAAATTGTTTCAGACCTACCCAAATTTACTAACTGTTAGATAATATTTAAAATGACAGGAGCCATGCCGCGGTTATCCCTGGGACACCAACTTATGTAATTAGATCATCAAAGGAATCCGATCTTATACTACCTCAAACGATATTTCATGAATGGCAATCAAACTGATATTGGCAAACAAATTTTGATTTCTGTTAATTCTCAGCCGAGTTGGATACATTTTTGGAAGTAGACTATTTCTTTTTATAAAGCAGTCATGTTAAATATAGACACCATTATAATCCTCACCACTTTGTTTAAATTTGCATAACATAAACTACGTGTTAAATTTATGATGGAAATTTATTATAAGCACTTTGCGTTCGTTATCATATAATGTACATTGATGTAAAATGAAGTTAACTAAATATTTATAAGAAATTCATTGGAATATCAGGATTGAAATAAATAAGGTGTCAAGGTCACAAATAATTAGAAAATGGACAATGTCGAAATAGAGTATGTATTATCAATACTGAAGTACAATTTCTCTCAAGGTCAGCAGATAAATATTGGGGTTAAAATTTTTGTTTTCAAGGGAACAAGCATCAGAGTAGAACATCGTGAAACTACTAGAATGCCAATTTGTGTTCTACTTAGCAGCAATTCATATAAATTTCTCAAGACCATTCGCAAAAAAATGAACACATTGTGCTTACAAACGTACAGTTATAAATTTTTAAAAGGAAGCGAGTACACTTGGTTAAGCTGCTATATATTTCTCTAGTTTCAAGTCTTCTCTGCTAAGGCAAAATTGTAAGAAAATTTCCTCCCCTCAAAAAGTGTCTCTGCAAATATGACCTTGAAGAGGAATAAAATGAAGCAATCAAATAATTCAATGAGAGATGTGCAAAAGAATGATGATAAAGTCTCTACGGACTCTTTCCACCTTTAGAGTATTGGAGTTAGACAGCAGTGCTTCACATTTTCGAAGTGTGATTTTACTATGATTTACATATATATAGATATGAGTGAGGTTACTAATGTCACAAGGACCTTCTAAAGGACACACTTTCCCCTACCTTATGAAGTTTGAAAATGAGGCATTCATACCCTTTCAGCTATTATAACTTCTAAACGATTAACGACAATATTAAATAAACTACAGCCAAACTTAAGTATTTGCACGTTAGTTATCGCTAAATTAGTGATCAGTGAGTTTTGGTCTAGTTTGAGCTGTGGAGAGCGTTTCTCTCATTCCTACTTTAACACCAATGGACTCCTCTCTTATTCGGAATATGGACAGTCATTTGGTTGGCGGACAACGTTCTACAGCCTCGCTTTTTGTGTCCTACGTGAAGGATGGGCAAACTTCACTAACGGATGTTATTGTTAATATGGTAAGTGGAGGCAACTATCTTATTCTCAACTTTGGTCATGTTTGAAGAAAGAGTGCCCCGATCTGATGTCCTTGTATTTAATTTAGAGTAAGAAACGCATCCGGTTGATAATATTTCAGATATTTTTATACAGGTTATGACGCTTTAGAAAGGTTGTTTCTTCATTGAAGATGTCGAAAAGTCTAAGCTACTGAGAGTGCAATGCTGTTTAGGTCTTCAAATTTCCTTCAGGGTCGTTTGCTCAGAAAGCACCCAAAAAGGAATGAAATTTGTTTTTTGCCCCTCTCGCATAATAATGTAATTTGTTACCAATTGAATTAACTTCAGAAAATTAAAAATTTAAAATTAACGCATCTTCGTAAAAGTAGTATCTACCAGCTATCACTAGGAGGTCAATAGTATTCAAATTTTTCTCATATTCACTAACTGAGGTCATTATCGATCAATACTTTAGACTACAGGTGTTTTCAGAATTCCTAGGCTGTAGTATAATACCTATCTATTTTTTTCGAATTCTATAGACTACCACTCCTGTTAATTAGTTCTTATTAAAAACCCGATTGCGTTGTGTAGTGTTTCGCTCAAAGGTAGTGTCACTATCACAACTGAAAGTATGAATCTTCACTAGAACTAACCAGTTTTAATTTTAGCGGAGTTCTCTGGAGTTTGAACGATGATTTTATTGAGCACTACAGTCAGCTATTTAAATCAATTGGTGAGCATTAAACCGTCAAGGATCGTCTTATTCACTTTCCAGAAATATGCCTGTTTGTTTCATCTCTTATGAGATCAAAACAAGTGTATTTAATGGATTGGAGACCTTCATTCTCTGTTTATGCGAGGTTTCTACAATGAAATAGTAATATTTCAAAATGGATCAAGTTGCAGACTTTGGTTCTGTGCATCTAACTTCTAATTCCCCTGATTGTTAGGCACTATTGATTATAGTGCCTATATTATTGCCACCATCACACCATTGACATTCTATAGACTTCTCACGACTTATCATATCCTTTTATATGGCTAATACTAGCTCTCTGCTAACCCTATTGAAAGCTCCAAACAGTATTGCCTTCTTCGTCTCGTTTTCTGTATGATATTAAGTGTTTGCCAAGTTATTCAATGCATCATTTGTTTGGAGATATGAATTTGTTCGTAGACTTGTCCACTTTGTATCGGTAAATGTATATTTTGTTGCTGCGAAGATTAAATCTTATTTTTAATCAAAGAAAAACCGACCTTTGGCTTGCGTTATTATTAAATAATTTAGGCTTGGCATTCGAGAAAATTTTGAATTTCCGAACGTGGCCTCTTCCCATAATATTTCACTACAGGAGGGTAAATATCAAACAATTGCAACACTCTACTACCTCGACGTTCTAATCAGCAGCTTTTACGTTTGCTTGAATTTCTGTTAAAGTCTGTCAGTTGTTCCTCACCATTAAAAACGGTTCATGTGTTGTATCACCCTGCGTAACAAGGTTAATAGGATAAGAGTGCATTTTATTAAAAAACACCGATATTGCACAGTTAGGCGGAAGTGACACGGCCAACTAAGTCAACCGGGCAACGAGCTCTAAATATCATGGACGACATGGCTTCATTCATGAATCCTAGGAACAATTCGTGCGGTTGTAGCAAGATGAGAACAGTATTCATCGAGGAAATAGAGAAAGGTCAGTGCTTCCACATGTAGAAAATACGACTTTTGACTCAGTTACCTGTTCTTTACCTTAGTGGATTTTCTTTCCATCATTCATGTATGCCTTCTATGACTAATGCTAATGTCATTAAGAGATACGAAATTTTAAGTGCAGTATCGACATTTAGAAGCTTTATTAGTAGTACCGCTATCAGTTATTTTTATGCATGATAAAATAGTGCTAGTAGCAAGGGATTTAAAAGCTTGTTTACGTGGTTGGCATTTAGAATTTATATTTGTTGTCGACCCGAACGAGGTAGCGTGGTTGAATCTGGGTCGTACCATAGACAATATATTCGTTGTGAAGCAGATCACTTTTAACGTTAGCAGAAGTCACCGGTTCACCAATTGGATAAACGACACCGGTCTCGGGATCTTTTTAATATGTCTGCGGATTCGATGCAGTGGTTCCAACACCTAAATTAACAAACCATGTCACTTCAGTATAATCAGTAGTTTGAATAAATACAAGTGAGCCGGATATGCAATTACCATGGCGACTGCTGAACTTCTTAGCCAACTGGGATTCCTCTGCAGAGAAGCGTTCATTCACCTTGCCAAGATCAACATTACGGAGGACAATCATGAGCAGAAGTAGAAGAAGTGTAACAGTAATTAGCGGACTTACTAGACATATCTGAGAAATATACATCTTTTACAAACATGCAGCCTGTACTGGGAGCTTCTGAAGGTGCAATTCGAAGACCTTGAGCCCTATAACAATGCCTAATTAATATAATAAGTAGAAACGACTTTTATAAATAAATAGATTCCTAAACATAGGAGCTCTTACATAACCCCGCAATTTTGGTGCGACGAGATCCACGCCAAAGCAACGTACGTTTTTCCAGAGCCTTGAATTTACCAGCTTCACTCTCTTTAGAGAATACAAAGATGTGCACAATATCCAACGTGTAATTAGAGTGAGTAGGTGCATGAGTAGCACGGAGATATTCAGCAATTCTTATGAACTCTTCTGATTCGCGGTCCATTGGCTAAAAATAGATGATTAAGGACTGTTAATATTACAACCACCAAGATAAACTGTAGAAATTGAGAGGTTTATCCACCTCAATTCTACTCTACACTTTCTTCTAGTGCTAATCAATAGGATTGGCATCAGAATTACCGTTTTTCATGAGTGAGTACGCCACCTCAATTTTAAGCAGACCTTCCAGCATTCTTGGCTTGGATTTAGTAACTTCCAGATTATCTAACAGGAATGGCATCGTCACTTCGAAATCATGAGGAATGGGAGTGTAGAAGCGTGTCGTGTCGCCAATCAACTTACTCTTCGCCGGTCTCTGGAGGGCTTTATTCGAGCTCAGTAAGATTGAAAGATCGCTGAGGACACTGTAGGCCTCTTGAATTTGAACTCGGAAAATCTTTCCCAATGGCATTTTGCACAAATCAGTCTAAAATAATCAAAAAAGTAAACGGGACCAAGGCACTATTAATGAAAGAATTAAGTAAACACCTACTTCGAATGCCCTTAAAGCGTTTGTCATGAAGCTACATCAAATAGAAAGTTGATAAGAGCTTGAACACGGGTTTCCAATTTGGAGGGGATTTCGGTGATCTGAGTCACTTTCACATTTTCTTCATCCTATGAAAATGAAAGAGTTGGCATACTTTTAAAATGACATAGATACTTGTGTCTTAGTTACACATAAAATAATAATCGACCCGAAATGGTACTAAGTACCACTAAACATATTCTAAACACTACGTTTTGTCATGGAGCAACGCTGCTAAAGTCCGAAAACTAAGTTTGGATCAATCAATATTTTGGGAGATATGCACACTAATCGTCCCTCTCCGGGTACATTTTAAACAATCCCTATCAAATTTTAGTGCGTACATTGGTGGCAAGCATGGTTTTGCCTATGAAAATATTCTTAAGAGGAGTTGACAGGTGCTGCTGTAAAGCCGATTTTCAACTGGAGGTAATATAAACACTTACACGTATTAGGGCTACGTGAAAATAATGTCCTGAAGAGATCTACAGAATCGGTTAATTATAAATTAATGAAACAAGCATTTATGATATTCCTGGAGGGGGACGTGACAGAAAGTCATACTAAGGTGCATTCACATTGGAATAGCATTTAGCATTGATATCTACCTAACAAGCCTTGCTAGGAAATCATTCTTTAATTATTGTCTTGGATGAATTATTAGTATTGCTCAGCCCGACAAGTGAGAAACCCGAATTCAGACATTCTATTTATTAGACGTTGTGGCACACAATCAGATAAAGAGACTTACTCATAGACACTTTGTTTCTCTGTTTGCTCCTTTGCAATATTCTTTTGGAGATACTAAACCTCTTATTAACACCAGAAACATGAGCCAAAATTGAACGAAGGGGAAACAAAAATATAAGTTAAAGATTCTATTTATATCACAAATGATCATAACATCGCGGATATAACGTGAAAATTTTTAAAATTCGTATCCAAATTGAGCTTAATTCCTGGAGCACAAAGGCTCATTGCAAAAAACTGACAGTTAAGAGCATTCCTGACCACTTTTACAGAATCCGTGGCATCCAATTCTCCGGATTTAGTTGCAATAACACAACCACCGCTTCCAGCACCAGTCAGCTTTGCACCAAACCCGAGGACCACCGTCCTTCGAACAATTTCATCCAAAAGTGCATTAGAAACACCTAGTCGACAGAGCTCTCTGTGATTCGGGGAAAACAATGTGCTCAGATGCCCAAGAGAAGTATTATTAAGCGGATTAGAAAGTGTTTTCCCACCCACCTCACAGGTAGACTGGACTGATTCAAAAACAGAGTCAAAGATACCAGATTGTTCATGACGGAAAGCACGAACAGACTCAACAACAGTTGCTGTAGACCATGGAATACCAGTATTGATGACAATTAAGTTTGGCAAGCATTCCGGATTAAGAACTTCAATTTCACGCAAACAGAACTTATCATCAAAATGATGGAACTTTAATAAACCCCCCAGAAGCACTAATGACTGTATCGATACCAGAAAGGCAATTGTGAACACAAATTTCTCCAGCTCATGAACAAATGATTGCACTTACAAATGATCAGAAGCAGACAGCGCTGAATCAACGATTTCTCTACCAAGGTAGAGATAAAATGCAGCAACAACGGAACAGAAAGCACCTGATGATCCCAAGCCAGCATGGATAGGCAACGACGAAGAACAGGTAACTTCATAAGGATGATGGGAGTTCCAAACTTCCTTCATCTTCGTCATTAGGAAAAAGGAAAAGGGGAAACCCGCCGGAGCTTTTCCTTTGGCTAATGCAAGAAGTTGCTCCAACAATGAAGCAGTTTGGTATTCCAACATTGGAGGAACTCGGATATGATCAGACTGACCTGTACACTCTTTATTATGACAACTAACTTTTCCACACGATTTTTGTAGTAGCTCAGTTTACAAATTGCTGCCTTTTTGTTGTGTTCCTCCTCCCATGAATTATTTATCCCTTCGAACTGTACTATTTGCAATACTCAAGATAATCAACATGCCATCGGTTGCTTTAATTTTGGCCTTTTTCAACCAATCACTTTCTTCTATTTTTTACATTAAACACGACATGTCAAGGTGTTTTTTTGCATGGGAAAGTGTCTTTACACATAGACAAAAAGGTATCTCGGGTCTAACAGCGAATAATGGACGAAGGATTCAAAAGCAGGTGAATCGGGTTCTATGATCTTCAGACAAACGGAATTGTCAATTTAATCTTTGACCAGATTTAGCTCTTCCTCATTTATGAAATCCGAATGACATTATTTTTTCGGCATCCTTGGCCTAGCAATATTCTACTCAGTCAGAATAGGTTGCAGAGTGCTAGACCGAGTCTTCAAGATAAAAGAGGTTCTATTCCAATACGGACATGTAAGTTGATATTATATTCTTAATTGAAAGTAGTCTACATGGAATATTATAATTGACAAATTACTGAATATTCGATAGTTCGTATCAAGTGTTGGAAGTGCTCACCGTGAATTCAGCGTGTCTCAACATGTTTTGGGAAACCTTGGGCAATTCATTTGCTGTGATTTTCACAATCTTATTGCGAATGCTCTAGAGGAAACAGACGTATCACGTGAAACACGTCTACTTGGGATGTATGCGTGTGTGGTGTGCATTGCAGAAAATGAGCTTAGTCATAATATTAATATGGTGTGTTTGTTAAACCATGCAAGACTATTGATTGGAGGTTGGCTGAGCGCACTCCGTGCACAATGCGTGTGCTCACGCTCTGCCTTTCCCCCTCTCCTTCTCCTCACCCCTCTCCTTCCTCTCCCCCTCCGATGCTGAGCTGGGGATGCGGGTGCGGATAGATGGGTCGGTGGTTTACATTGTAGATATCTTCTATTTGATATCTTGTTTTCTCTTATTGCTAGTTAAACTATTTAAACTACTATTTCTACTTCAGTAGCAGGGTTTTGATGAATCGTGATCAAGTAGGTGGAATGAGAAGATCAGTGCCCATGTGCAGAGCTTGATGAATCAAGCGATCTGCGATAAATAACCCACCGCCTATTGGTCACCTGATGCTTGTTGTTGAGTACATTTTACTTCCCATTCTAAAGCGATAATGGATTAATGCTCCTTACATATGTGGAGCAACAGGATTTGGAAATATTAAGGTAAATTCAAACGAACAAGCTTAACCTAACAAATTTGGGCTCCTGTCGTTTAATTTTGAGTATATTTCCTTTTTTTCTTCTTCTCCTTCTTATTTTTCTTCTTCTTCTTCTTTTTCTTCTAAAGTTGGGTAGGAATATGCAGGCAGGAAGCAGGCATAATTTTGAAAGTTCATTAAATTAGTGACATCTTTTTCCGTAAATCATTCAAAACAGACCAACTTCGAATATGCTCTAAAACTCCAAAATTGTTGTCAACCTTCCATCGAATTCATGAGGACGCAAAAAAGTCGAAAAAAGCAGTCTAAAATATTTTCTTCAAAGTACATATTTTAAGATCCCGATGCATGACCTCACGACTGTGCATGTACTCCGTGGCGAGCATAACTTGGCGCATCGGAATGACATTGAAATTCAAAATATTTTATAGGATAGGTGCCCAATGGAATTAGAGTTGGTGTTTAGAAGTGCAATTGACGAGTCTTTGCACATTAAAGGCTTAAAACCTCCTCCAAGTGTAAATAGTTCTTCTTAAAAAGTGTAAAATCATAGGAGCTAAAAGGAATATAATACTATGAAGCCTACTTGTTATCCATGAGAGATAAACAAGTAAGAGAAGCAATACAATAAAACGAATCTCAAATTATAACCATGCAAATTATATTTAAAGTCCCAAGCTCCTTACGAGTAGAAGGGGTGTAAAAATTTTAAATTATAAAGCAGTTCCCTATATATTTGGCATATTTTCAGGATGAAATAAAAATCTATGAACATATATTATTTAAAATTTCCCTGTATACATAGCCTATGCTCTAGCAAGCACTCTAGCACCGCGTTTTGCTGTTCTGCATACCTTTGAACCGCACAGCTTTATAGTGCTGCATAGGGTGCTGGTACACCTCCAGAGTGGCAGCCCCACCTTCTGTGAATTAGGAAAAGAAGTTTGTTCCGCTCAGAAATTAAATGTCTCGATCCTCAGTCTAAAGAATACATAAACGAAAACATACTGGTGAAGAACCATTCAGGTGTGAAGAATTCAATAAAGAATTTTTGCAGCAATGTCACTGGCACCACACACGCAAAAGCATTAATGATGGCATGGCGCGTCTACACAAATGCACACAGCATGGCAACGTGCCTCGTCGTCGACGCGGGAAAGAGAAGTTAGATACGCTTGAAATGCACAGCTGAAATGCTAGTTCTCCCCTTGTTCTAACAGAACCAGCGCATACGCCGGGTTTGGTGTCAATGCATCTGGATTCTCTTGCCTATGGACAGCATGAAATAGGGCCTCTTAGTGAGTTCTTATTATGCTGTGTGATATGACTACCTATGATATTCGTTCATCATCGATAATTCCTTTTGTGTAGGTTCTACGTGATCACAACGTCCTGCCAACTGATTGCCGCTGGTGTGGCTATACACGGCATTCTTTCTGTCTCAAACTCTGTTTCCGCCTTTGAAACTAATCTTAGCCATGAGGAAAATCAGGAAATTGATCCACAGGTTAGTCATGGGTCATTTGTATTTTTCCAATTTAATAGTTATGTCGCTCGTTGCGTTTCCTGTTGCTAACTGGATTGTCCATAGCTTTAAGCACAAACTTCTCACTCCGATTCAATCTTTTGTTTGAGTCAACGAAGAAATGCTCTATGTTTTCGGAAACAGCTCATTAACAAAGGTTGCTACAACGACACATTCAACGTCGCAATGCTGGGAATGACTTTGATCTTCCTATAGTACAAGACTGAAGTGTAGGAATACAGACGACTTGCTGCTATCGACAACTAATTTAGCAGTTTTACTCAATATTCCAAATGCTGAAATACGCACAAATAGCGTAGAATAACCCTTTCTAAAATGTACTTCGCTTAATGTTGAATGCTGATTACACGGTTCTGAAAATACAAGCGATAAGATAGCAAACGTAATCAAAATTCGCCTATACTAGGTAGCTTCCAGAAATAACTCAAAATTAGTAATTTGCTAGATAAACATGAAATAAAGTGCGGCCATGCACTCTTCCAGTGATAGTGACAATACCTTTGAGCGAAACACTACACAACGCAATCGGGTTTTTAATAAGAACTAATTAACAGGAGTGATAGTCTATAGAATTCGAAAAAAATAGATAGGTATTATACTACAGCCTAGGAATTCTGAAAACACCTGTAGTCTAAAGTATTGATCGATAATGACCTCAGTTAGTGAATATGAGAAAAATTTGAATACTATGGACCTTCTAGTGATAGCTGGTAGATACTATTTTACAACGGTGTGTTAATTAAATTTTTTAATTTTCTGAAGTTAATTCAATTGATGACAAATTACATTATTAAACGAGAGGGGCAAAAAACAAATTTCATTCCTTTTTGGGTGCTTTCTGAGCAAACGACCCTGAAGTAAATTTGAAGACCTAAACAGCATTGCACTCTCAGTAGCTTAGACTTTTCGACATCTTCAATGAAGACACAACTTTTCTAAAGCGTCATAACCAAAGGTATCAGAAAACTATCGACTACTACTGCCATCTTTACGAAAACGGTGGGAGCAGAGTAGTACACCTAGTAAATAATTCTTACATATTGTTTAAAAGGTGTCAGTCATTTTCAAGGTGAGTGCCCAACAAATTCGACTTCAATGACTTTTGGGTTATTAAAATGTGTAAATATCTTATCTGACCTATTAGGCAATGGGTTTAAATACTAACAAATGTTCTCTTGGATATATTATCCATGTAGCGCATATCTTAAATACCAAGAGAATTAATATACTCATCAACATCCCATTTGTAAGTATTTAAGTAGAACAAGTCATTAAAAATGTAAATAGCTTTATTATAAGATTTAAACGAATTCTGATTATGTGAATTTATTCAATTTCTCTCCATTGTATTATTATTTTGAAATGAGTAAAAACTGTAGGGATTAGCTGCCTAGCTAAGCCTGACTGTTCTCGAAAATCTCAGTGGCAGATCCTCCCAGTTAGTAAGTCTCCCAGAATTAGCCAAGCTGCTGTAAAAATATAAAAGAAACAGAGGTATCCCTTTGACGCTGGAACTATGTTTTTGGAAGCGCACCCAACCGCACACACGCGTGTGTCACAGCAGATTTATGCCGCCGACGTGATGGGTTTTAGTGGTATCAGTTGAAGTCTACACACGCGTATTGAACATGTTTCAGAGGGCAAAAGCGCCTTCTGTTACGCGTCTAGTACCAATAGAGCTCATTTTGAAGGAGACCGTACGGTTCTAAGGACGCTAAGGAGTTAAAATTAATTGTGACTAGGCGTTGGGACTGAGTTTTTGAGCTAAAATCGTTTGAGGTCTAGTTGGCTCGACTGTAATTATAAAGGCTAGTGTGGAGAGATAGTGAAGTTGGGCACTTGCGCTTCATAACCGAAGTTTTGCTTTTCTATGTTTGCGTGTTTGATTTATCACAAGGCGGTTCTTATTTTGTTAACTTCAAATAAGCACACGCATAGAGATTGGAAATCCCGTGTATGATCACAAGATCTATTGCCTTTGTGACATGCGATTGGAGCAGTGATGACTTCCCCCTTTCGTCTTGTGGCCCGCGCGTCAGTCTAGAGAATATATGACGAGTTTATCTTCACGTTACAGTTCTAATATTATCGTTACAATTAGTAGAAACTTCGATTGGGCCCTTTCTCTAATCTACATCACGAAAATGACCTAATTTTGCATAACCTTTCCTCCGTATTCCATTCATTTTTTCTTCTCTGATACAGTACACTCTGGACAGTTTTTGAGTATTTTTATTGGTTACTTCAAACTGCCTTTACGCTCATCCACAAGGTCGAAATTTTGATTATCTGAATCGGTTCTTCTTCTCTGTGGCAGCCACTTGATCTGCATTTCTAGAAAGTAGCACCAACGTGAAAGAACCCACTTTTGAATTCTTCTACCTTCCCCAGATGTTTGAGAACACTAATAGATATGATTTGGACACCTTAAACAGTGGCACTAAGTTGTGAGATATTGAATTACCCCCTTGGGCTTCTAGTCTCGAGGAATTTGTTCGAATTCATCGACAGGTTCGTTATTCTCTGTTTTTTTTACTTATAATATCCTTTCATGACATGGTATATTAGAAACCTCCCATTTCAGGTGGTGGAATCGGAGCTTCACCATTGGATTGATTTAATTTTTGGCTTCAAACCAAAAAGACCGGAAGCGGTGAAAGCAGTTAATGTCTTTCATAATCTCACTTACGAGAGCAGTGAAAATTGGAGCACGGTGAGAGTAAGCTATCTATTTCTAAAACTATTTAGCGATGTTATATAGTAATGCCTAACAATTTATAAGAAAGATGTATAAGTGCTCACCTATGCAAAATAATGCACTCTAACGAAATACGTCCTCGCCCACCCGCCGCCTCTTAAGTTTGTTCTCTTTTATTGAGCTTGTCATGGATTTAAGCTGAGAGAAAGAAGAGGATGTCTTTGTATAGACGAATTAGGATTAATCAAATAAAGCAAGATAGAATTTGAGAGAACACGTACCAATCTTACAATACGAATTACTCATGAAAGCCGTCTAATCGCAATGCTCACTCTCTCGGGGGATATACAAGGGCAATTCCTAATTCGAGGCAATTTACAACTATTCGGTTTAAATTTTTTCGCACCCATCAATATGTACTCGGCCCAAAAGCATCTATAAAAAAGAATCGACTTTATGAGTAGCGATTTCACTGAGATTGGAGAGTGTAGTTCGGTGAAATATGTGATGCATCGTGAAAGAAACCAACTGATATTTTATTTACTTATCCAGCCTTAAAGGCAGGTTGAGTGGGATCGTTCCAATCAGCTTAGCGTCCACCAAAGAATGCCTTCCTTGCCGTACTCAATGTCCCAACGGGAGATGAGAGGTCCCGATAATTCTTCGGTTCGTTGAGGTCAAGATGTCTGCTGGTATAGTTGGAGAGAACCCAAGGGAAGATGGGGCACTGATTGAGGTCATTAAAGCTTCGGCCAGCTAGTGTATTTAGACACATGAGGTAATCGAAGTTAGACATTTTGTGACACTGCAACGCTGAGTGGTTTGGGACAGAAAGCGATGCTGGTGGCCTGGGACGAGGGATATTCGATGGGATTGAGGATAGATCACTCGGGGAAAATTGCTTCGTCAGGCAGCGCAAACATTACCGTAACTAAAAAAGGGAATGAGCAAAATTAGGTGTGATCAATTTTCTCAACCACCGTATTTGGCCAGTTAAGTGAAAACTATAGATTTGCTCAGTTTTCTGAAAATTAAGGGATATTGTCAACATTAGCACAAGTTCATCGATGTAATATCTTTAAAAAAATCTGGCACAGTAAGCACATGCCATCCTCTTAAGAAAACACAGCCAAGTGGATGGTAGAAGTATTCGATTAGGTATTGATTCTCTGCCTCGCTCTCTTGCACTCTCAAAAATACAGGTCGTTTAAGTAACACAGATAACTTCAGTGTCACTTCTAATAAGAAGGATGGGGTGATGTCTTGCAGTTGAGGGTAACTGACAAGGGAGTTAAAAGTCAATGGAAGAATGTCGTTGCCCACGAAAAATCTTGCTTCGAGTTGTGAGGAATATTTCGAGTTCGACATGGCGAAGTAAATGACGACGCGTGAAAACAGCTCGAATTTCACTGAAGTGCCATTTTGAGTAGAGATTTGCAGTATAGGCCAGGACCTAGGAATTAAACAAGCAAATGGAAATATAAAAGGATCACATAACAATCACTGAGCAAATCAAATCGACTTATATTCAATTAACGAACTTTCTAAAGAACTTAACAAACCTAGTCCTAGTGAGATTGGCAGTCTCTTATTTGGTAAAATCGTTGAGTAACTTTGCCAATGTTAGGCCAGTTATTAATTTCCTTGCCAACAAACTTAGCAGACAATACCATTTTCTAATATTCACCAACATGATGTAAATTTTTCAGAGAATGGGGGAAATCTGTCCATTCAGGGAATAAAAGTTTTGCCAATTCGCTGTGCATAGCAGTTTAAGGAAACCTTCATCCAACTTAAATGTTGACCTTGAAAGGAAACCCGCATTTCATGCCTATGCTGTTAATGAGAGAGAGACCTGACGCCACATTAGAAAATATTTCAAGGATACCGAGGCACTGAATATTTTAAATTGAATCACACTCTCTCTCGAGAGATCTAATCAAAGAAAAATAATCGAATCTCGCAAAATCTATCTATTCGTTGTCAAATAAGCATGAAAGTTGTCACACTTTCGTTTATTATCATGATCGCCTAGCTTTACCCATTTTATGACGTCTTCATCTCATTAAATCAGCAGTTCTCCGAACTTTCGCTACTTGTGCGTATTTCAGCATTTGAAATATTGGGTAAAACTGCTAAATTAGTTGTCGATAGCAGCAAGTCGTCTGTATTCCTACACTTCAGTCTTGTACTATAGGAAGATCAAAGTCATTCCCAGCATTGCGACGTTGAATGTGTCGTTGTAGCAACCTTTGTTAATGAGCTGTTTCCGAAAACATAGAGCATTTCTTCGTTGACTCAAACAAAAGATTGAATCGGAGTGAGAAGTTTGTGCTTAAAGCTATGGACAATCCAGTTAGCAACAGGAAACGCAACGAGCGACATAACTATTAAATTGGAAAAATACAAATGACCCATGACTAACCTGTGAATCAATTTCCTGATTTTCCTCATGGCTAAGATTAGTTTCAAAGGCGGAAACAGAGTTTGAGACAGAAAGAATGCCGTGTATAGCCACACCAGCGGCAATCAGTTGGCAGGACGTTGTGAGCACGTAGAACCTACACAAAAGGAATTATCGATGATGAACGAATATCATAGGTAGTCATATCACACAGCATAATAAGAACTCACTAAGAGGCCCTATTTCATGCTGTCCATAGGCAAGAGAATTCAGATGCATTGACACCAAACCCGGCGTATGCGCTGGTTCTGTTAAAACAAGGGGAGGACTAAGAATAAAAGAAGTTTGTAGAGGTTGAAGCTCAGCGCTTGATTTCCTTTCTACTTCAATGGCCTCTGAGTCTTGAGAGGGCTGCTGTTGAAGTGGTTCAGAGTGATATTTTAAATTCAACGCTGTTGCATCAATGGTAACAGTATTGGCTGTGTTAGGAGGTCGAGCTAGGGAGATCGGAGGCGGCGAAGGGATTGAGGACCAGACGACGTCGTTGTCTACTGTCATCAACTCAAGTGTCCAGACGGTAAAAAAACGCACTGGAGGACTTTAGAAAACACGTAGACAAAGTAATTATGGACTGAAATTAATTTCAGCCAAACAACATCACCAAGTCAAGTAAGATTAAGCATTTAAATGCTTTAAACAAGCTTAAGAAACGGAACCAAAAATATTACCGCTTAGTCCGCTCCAGGAAAAGTGTAGTTTGCTTAACCAAAGCCGATGTGTTCACAGCCGGACTGGCATTATTTCGATTAACCTGAGAAGACAATGGTACTTGCTATAGACACTGAAGAATATGATGTGTCAAAGCAACACACCGCGTTGCCGAAATGCTATCTCTCGCACCGGCCGCTTCCAGACGTCGTGTCTGTAGAATATCCAATTCGTCTACACGACGACGCTATCCGCGTAGAGCAGCTGCGCGGAAGCCATTTTGCCTACGAATCTCTAAACTGTGTATTCTAGCTAGAATACAGTCAGCTTCATGAGCTTATAAAGTGTTCGCGAGATGCCTTAGCTAATAGACGACATTCATTCACAAGCTCAATAAAGACTAAACTCGCGTGCTTTTGAAGGGAGTTTTGCCACTCCCAAAACGTCAGAATAAAAAGAAATCACAATCCTGCCCATGTAAAGGATCTGTGACCAGAGAAGCATAACAATCTCAACAGCAAGCGACGAATTGTGAAGAGCATTAAGACCTCCTGTAAAAAGACGACCCTGTCCATGTGATCCATGTGTTTTTTCCAAGAAAAGCCTCAAAATCGAGGAAAATTTCCTTGAGAAATGGTACTGAAGAACCGAGAGAATGCTTGAGAAGATCAGTGAGGTCTGCAGGTGCAGATTTTGTCGAGGTAGGAGGAGAAGGAAGGAGATGAGGTGTTGGTGGTGGCGAAGATTCTGATGTAACCTTATTCGAGACCTTGTTCCATGGCGAGAACAACTAATTCGCACATGATAAGAAAAATTAATCCTCAATCGGCGTTACACTGCAACCAAGTCACTTAAAATGGTAGCTAAATGGAGTTTCAACGAATTTGGTTACCTAGGCACGCAACTAAATGTTAAAACCTGTGAACTATTAAGAAGTACACGAATGCGAATCTTAAAAGCCTGTGACGTTAAGAGAGAAATCTGAATTTCAAACATATCATTCCATAGAGGTGGATATGAGGTATATGTTATGATCACCCGCACGGTCTTTACATATTTAAAAGAAAAACTGAGTACTTTGAAGATAAAGTAGTTGGATTAGTCCAAATTTTCAGTAAATCAAACATTCGAAGAGAAAGTGGCCTAATGACTTAATTAAATGAAATTTATTTAAGAAAGATGGGTGACGCTCTGTAATAGTTTGAACGGGTTAAATAAATCCGAGTCAACTTGCATAGAGCAATATTTGGCTGAGGAACTAGGACATTGGCCATTCCACACAGAACATGCAAAGCAAAGGAAGAAGTAGCAAAATTGTCCATCCACTTCCTGGGGCATCCGCAAATCTTCTCCAGAAGAATACCATACAAACCCGAAGCCGTTTCTAAAAGCAGGCATAAACAACGCCAATTTAGTATGCTCCAACAACGTGTAACTTTTACGACGGATTAACCAGGGCTTAGTAGAATAAATATTCTCTGCGAAAATTATTTACACGATTTACTTCGATTGTATATCGTTTACATCAGCAAAGGATAATCGTGTAATATTATGACTCATGGCATGTCGAAATTGCACCACAGAAAATAATTGACTGAGTAACGACATTTTTCAGTCAGACCATAACAACAACACCGACTTATTAAAGTTGATTTTACCCAATGATATGTGTTACACGCAGTGGACACACGCGATAACATCAAATGGTAAAACTCGCAGGTAAATAGGCCACAGAAATCGAAGAGCACACATTTTCACTTACTTCACTAAAATTTGTCACCCAAATTTCAAGAGAGCATGCGGAACTGAGAGCGAAAGTTAAAAAAACGGCAATTGTACACTTTAATAGGCAGTTTGACAAGAAAGACGTATAGTGCGTTCTTGATAAATACCCACACAATAAAAACAAACATTTAACAGTGAATGATAGCTGTGACGCTATTGCGCGATGAAGGTGGGAATTTAGCAATGCAGAGAGAGTGTCGGTGAGATCAGAGGCGTCAGTCTTGAAGACGTGACGAGAAGTGAAGAATCGGCAGAAAGCAAAGAGAAGACGAGGTGTATAAGAGAGCGAATATACGAGAAGGTCGTGGGAAAGCTCCTGGCCGCCCTTCCGGCCATGGCTATGCACTGCAGCAGGTAGGAGGCAGCCTAACCATTGACAATAAATGTGCAAGCTGTAGGCGACTATTTCTCAGTTTTCGGGAGGCATTGCCAATCAGTAAGTGATTGCCTTAATAAATAGAAATTGTTATCCATCTGAATAATGAGATCAATTAAAATTATTAGAGGAAGGAGATGAAAATTTTTGAAACTCAAAATCTTCCAAATAACCCATGGAGCACTCAATGTCACTAATTGAACAGTGTCACGTGAAAAATTGAAAAACTCAATAATTTCAGACTTCGAATAAAGGAACCTCCTCCCCCTCCCCGGACATCCTGACTTAAGTGCATACTTTTTAACCCCACTTCCAACCCTTATTGGCCTACTAGGCTCTTTTGTTTGTTCAGACGATTGAAGGTTGATTATATTGCAACTGTAAGTGATTTTGTTATTTATTACATGCCTCTAGTTTGAAGAAGCAGCAACTGAGATCGCCAGTGAAATAATGAAATCATTATTAGAGACGAATGAGACTTTGCCGCAGATTCAGCTTTCGCTAGATTGGGATGCAGCCTCTGTTCACATTCGAGATTTGCAATCGGAACGGGTTTGCTGAATATCGGGAAACGTAGTGTTCGCTTCAAGTGGAAAATCAAAAGCCGCGCGTTTAACACGTCTTTGCCTTGGATTTCGTCAACATTTACTAAACACTCGCGTTACATCTGGTTCCGATGGCTATATGCTTCCAAGATCTTCCAGTTGTACTAACAAGACATGAGGATTAGTTGGATCGAAAGTGGGCCAAGAGGAATGAGCGCTCAATGCAGATGTACTAAAATCGCTCTCCGAGGGCATTCTGTATTAGTGGAAGAAAACAAAGAGAGTGGAGTAAGATCACTGGTGATAGCTGTTAGAGAAGGAAGGGGACCATCAAATTTACTGGTCAAAATAGTAAAAAAAGATCGGATCTCATTTGAGCAGATCAGGTTATAAGATCTTGTTGGTCCTAGTATCTCGCGTCAGAGTCACCAATTATGTAACGGATTGCTACACGAAATAGTTAACCTACCTCAACGGTATAGAGGTGGCAAACGCATGACAAGTATCGCGGTTATTATTATTTTATTAGTTCTTGAATACATTTAACCTAGCATTTATAGCTGATTGGCTGAAAATCTTCTGCACACCCAGCCGTACCCTCTCGAATGCTCGCGTGCGCACGAGATTGCTCTATTTCATCTTGGTAGGATTGTGCACTACACAACTCTGAAATGAATATAATTGCGTTCTGTTTCATCTTTTTTACAAATCAAATTCCTATTTCCATTAATTTGATGGTTTGTCAGAATCCGCCATCTTTGCCTTCTAAAAATACTATTTACTAAAACACGAAACGTTGAATTTCATGGCAGAATATGGCACACATTCACAATAACCAGGCTGTTTTCATTTGCTAAATGCAAGAAGGTAATGCTAATAAAATTCGCTGGAAAAAAATTGGAGTTTGCGAGAGTCCCAATCTCCCTTAATATTGGAACAATAATAGTCAAGTAGCTATTTCAGCGATATGATCGACTCAGCTTAGACCGACAGGAAGGACCTTGAAATGGTATCGACGTACGAAACGCACGACACAATTGAGTGATAACTCTTCTAACTGGGTCTAATTCGAATGTGGAACCTGAAGTAATACGCAAACTCATCGCTCCACAGGCGACCAATTCAGATTCAACTCCCACTCCGGTTAGTTGATACTTAGTTACACTTTTGAAGTTGCCTTGCGTTTGTTTGTAAATTTCGATTAGCTTCGATTGCAATTGAATTAATTGAATTTCTGTTTTCATTCCGTACTTTTCTAAATGCTTCTCAAAATCGCCTTCTGAAAGGGATGCACACGCTATGCGCTTTCTACATTCAATTGAGTGCTAGGGTCAGTCGACAGCAATGTCCAAGCGGATCGCATTAAAGAAAAGTGAAACTGAAGTTACTTCTTAATGCCAACATGGTTGACGTGAATAAATATTTTTGAAGATTTCACAATATGAAAGAGTGCATGCACAATGTGCCTTGCTCGGTGACGAATATACCGTCGAATTACATACATTAACTGACCAAAAATAATGATCCATTTGCACTTCATTAATCTCTAAGTGAAATTGCTTCAGACTTCTTTCAACCAGGTTGTACGAAGTAATTTGTCTCAGTTATTTGGAGAAATGTATCTTTATTGATGCTGGAATTAACTCTTAAATGGTTCACTATTGGCTTAACTGAACATGCATATCGAATTTGCTGAATTTTGGTGTTGATAAATCAAATCGAATTGTGTCGAAGAGGAGAGATGGGGTTTATGACAAGATTAAATGCACACCATATTAGAGTACAGAAAATAGAATAAATGCTCAACTGAACTTCAGTTGCACACAGAGACGAGTAATTTGGAAAGTGGTAGATGCTATTACCGGTATTCCAACTAAGCAAGAGCATGTAATATAATTGTCATTTCAAATTATTTTGCGTAGACGAAGTTGTTTCGTCCGTTGATTGAACGATTGTGGAGCACCTGCAAATTATTTGTTGCATAGCACATTCAAGCTGTAAGTGCAAGTTGGTATAGGAGACGGCAATTATTTGAAAATAATTATTCCGAAGCTGAGTTGATTATGATAGTTTCTGAGACAGTGAAATTCGTAATTCCGCCAATAATTTTGGATTTCATTAGGAAGCAAAAGTTTAATGAATTGTCGGAAACGCCAAGAGTGGGACTGTAGGAAGGAAACCTATTTACATCTTCACAAAGGTCCCAAGTTGACTTTCTCGCCAACGCAAATTCGAATAAGTTTACCAAGTTGACTGGAACTCACCTTATCGGTCTCCAGGGGAAAGAGCAACACATACGTCTTTTCATGAATTCAAATGTGCACTAAACTATATGCAAGTGAATCACTTTGCCTTAAATGTAAAATGGAAAATCCAAAACACAACGTTCGTTGAAATGATTGCCCTAACTAGCACGGGGGAATGAGTTTAACGAAGTTATTTTCAGCAGTATATGTGATGGGCAAACTGTTTAACCTCTTCCAGAAATTGATTTGTGGGTTTTGAGCCTAATTGGCTACTCTATGTTGCATTTCGCATGTACTTCATTTTCCCTCAAATTCTCTTTTTGTCAGTAAGTGGAGGCAAAGAAAAATGTTGCCCGTCCGTAACTCGCCTGAACTGGAAATTCACCCCATGCACGTGGTTGCATCTTGCTGACTGACCCTCACTAAGCATCCAAACAGCCCACTAGTAAGTACATCTTGCATGCCCGCTTATCACGAGAGAAAATGGAATTAATCAATACAATCGTTTTATTCAAAGTAAGAAATCGAATAATTTGGCAACGTTGGAACTCATTTTCAAACACGGATTACGGTGGCATCGAACGCACGTCAACAGTTTAATTTGTTCTACCCTAAATAAGAGTCATCAGGTTTCGTTTCACGAAGCCGCATTTAGACTTACAGTATCCATATCCACACGTATGTACACTGCGTCGCCTGAGTTACTGAGTCTTGCTGTTAAATTGTAAATTCGTATTGACTAATGCAGATCGTCACACTCACTACCACAAATATCCAGTCTGTCTTTGCACTTGGGCGTACCAACTTGCCTCAAATAGGCCATTAAGTGGCGTTCCATTCACTGCAACAGTGTCACAAAGCAGCCACACACTTCTGTTGAAACACGAGTTCAGAATTTGAAATGTGCTCTTTGATTCGACCTACTTATACAATTTTATTCTATACCGCCATCACAAATTTGAGATTCCACTCATTTAGATTGCTGAATCGCATGTCTTACCATGTTATACCTGAACAATAAATAAGCAAATGAATAAATAAGCTCGAGAATTCGGTGCCAAATTCTTCTAATTTATTTCTGGCATTTGCTATTAAAAGACCCACTGGCAAAATGCACCACTTAAATTTCTGCGTTGATAATATTTGAAAGGTATAAATGGCTTAATTCAATTGACTTCTCTTCAATCGATAGGCAGTGTCTTATCACACATGGAAAATCATTTCGATAGGGCAGATACTTGCGGTCTCAGTCACTTTGTGATCGTTCAAACACATTAGAAATCCAATTCGTTTCCAATGAGATTCCTATAAACGTTTGAATGGATGAAAGCGGCTGTTTGCATCCATATCAAAGTTAGTTCCTGAATATAAAAGGGGTCAAATGATTGTTTTTATGGCATTTAATTGATTTTGTCATCTTAATATACCGACTAGTAAGTATCAAAAGTGACTATAACATAATGTCTCGATGACTTTCAGTTGAGAACAGCGTAAAGAAACATCAAGTACTATTCATCTCCCACGTAGGCATCCGAACGTTATGAAGCACTTTTACGTCGATGCCTGCAGTCAGTTTGAGCTAATCAGGCATGCCTAGCACGACTTCTTCTCCCATTGCAAATGTACCAAGTGGAAGAAATTGTCACATCACGTCGCCTACACGCACATCTGCAGTTAGGGTAAATGCGAAGAAATTGAGGTCAATTGTAAAATGATCTAGATAGTGGCAGCCTAAATGATCGTTTTCAAGGACAGTTAATAAATGCATTAATGCACTTCAATATTACCCAGTCAGGCAGTTGAAAACGTTCTGTCGAGGCATAAATCCTTTCGGTCTTTTTAACCTCACAACTTTGCGGATTCTCTCATTCAGTTTGAAAAATCCCCCCTTGGGGGTAATCCCTCCAAGGGTAATCTTACGTATACAAGAGTGAGCGTGGAAAAGATGTTTGCGAGTTTCTCTCCAATGAAACGTCCAACGACTGTATTTTCCCTTACAATTCACAATAGACCCATTTACCAAAATTGGTATTTTAGATAGAGATAAGTTTTCAACTATGGCTAGCTGTACTTTCCTCAGATTATGCTACTCATTATGAAGGGTTTGGAGGCGAGATTTATAATTTGTTTGTACTGTAGGGATATTTCGCAGTTTTGTTGGTCCACTTCCACTTGCAGTAGGCATTTGAACGACTTTCACTTTTTCTTATCCTTTGCTATTCTTCAGTCAGTCATATTCCCCAATGAACCTGCAGTTCTTTACTTTAAACATATTGGCACTTGTATTGCTACAACAAATCAATAACTTAAGATTTAAAAAGTAATCTTGTGTCTAAAGTGTTACAAGCTTGGACAGTGATGCCAATACTAATGCGAAGAAGTACGTTTAATCTACTGAAACTAATTGAGAAATACTCATTTTTGCAATTTAAATTTTAATATGCTTAATATTTAAGTATTGAAAAATTTGGCTTTCCTTGAAAGACCCTAAATAAAAATAATTTCATGTCATTTTATTTTGGTAAATATTTAAGAATATTTCAAAAAGTCCCAATAGCTCTTTTTCCCCTTTTTATTTCTGTAATCTTAACTTGAGTAAATTAGCGCATTATCTTGTCATGACAAGATAATTTATCTCTCAATGTTTTTACTAATCAATTAATTGTTCTGGATGCGAATTTTTGTTACACCATCAGAAACACTTCAAGGGATAATAATTATCCAGTGTTGACGAGAAATCTGCTTAATAGCCCGGAAACAGTTCATCTTTTTACTCGATTGGAAATTATTATTATTAAAATTTACGTTTGTTAAGAAGAATTGAAAACCAACTTGTTTTCGAGTGTGTGAAATTAATTTTCCCGTTGAATCTTCTCTAGATTACAAATAACCAATGAAATATAACCGTGTTTGACGTCCGATCAATAAATTGCTTGCCCTTTAAAGTACCGATGAAAATAATGAGGCACTGAGCGTGTTGCCTTCATGAGAACTGCCAATCTTCAAACATTGTTCTGGTGGTGTACTTCTAAGTTGGTTTATTCCGCCTAACATGCCTGAGTGTAAGCAACGAGTGCTTCCAGTGCACTTTTCTCATCTCTGCTCATTTTGAGCAATCTTGAAAGATTAAGAATTTCGACATTACAAAGAGTGCTAATTTTGATGTGAATGAGATGCTTGCCACGGATAGGTAAATTTTTTTTCGCCCGTATCACAATGTAAAAAAGTAGGTTCAAAGTAGTTCTTTGAAAAACGTTGAAAAGTTGATTCTCAACCTCAATAGTTCCTTCAGAAATGCAAAGTATACTCACTCCTACTATAATGTGAGGAATTGAAACTAATATAAAGTTGTTTTTACGGGAACATTTTCCGATGGCAAATTCATATTGTGCTACACTTCTGCGTTTTTCGTTTAAAAATGGACAATTACATAAGCTATTATGTATAAGAGTTTTTATGAGGTAATTGTGCAAATGATGCTGTGTTTGAATTGGTTATTTAGAAGTTTCGTGCATTTAATAAGAGTTCATTGTGATGTGTTACTGCAAATGTATTATACCTTAAAGTGAAATTTTTGGCCACAAAATGGATTCACTTCAATGCTACTATCATAACATTCCTCTTCATCACAGAACATCTCATCTTCTAAATATCTTGCTTCTCGTTAGTCTCTTTGACCTTAGTTCCATTTATGTTAGATTTTGCAAATATCTATGAAAGTTCTGAGGATTGAGACCAGAATACTTTAAAAATTGTGGTTCACAATTATGGCTAGAATAATATAAATGCTTTTTACACAAAATATGTCGAAAAATGATTGCGCAACAAAGCATATTGTTGAACAAAGGGACAAATTGGAAAGGCGAATGAGGGGTGGAATATAGGAGAGAGGGTGAAATTCCCATATTTATAGCAAAACACAATAATCTGTTAGTGTGTTAGTTGATATTTAAACTGCCACAAATAGAGGGTGCGATATTGCGCGCGATGATCTCGTAAATATTTGGCGCATTGGCAAGTTTTCGCATTACCTTTTCTTCCAATTCAGTAGTAACTTTGAAGGCATTTAGTAATCTTTCAGCTGAGAAAACACCACTGCGATCTTAAATCGAGAGCTTGAATGTAGGAGTGGAGAACACCGACGTCTACCCGTTCATGAGCTCCCAATCTTGGCTGGTTGAATTTAAAAAAAATTAGATTAACTCGCCTAGTTAGTAGAAACAGACATTTGGATAGCAAACTGTTCAACTAGATATCGATCACAGTAGATCTGCACATGTCTAAGCATTTCACTCTGCAGAATGAAAGTACTGCGTTCTTTTTGAAATCGTTTATTATTGATTACTTCAATCAAATCTTATTTGCCAAACGAATATGATATACGACCTCTCTTCGCTTATCATTAATGATACTCATGTGAATAAGACGAAAGGTGCTTCGGGCTTTTTGGACTGGCAGAGTAAAAGCATCACTTCACTCTGAGTTTTAT
This sequence comes from Hymenolepis microstoma, assembly GCA_000469805.3. Taxonomy (NCBI): domain Eukaryota; kingdom Metazoa; phylum Platyhelminthes; class Cestoda; order Cyclophyllidea; family Hymenolepididae; genus Hymenolepis; species Hymenolepis microstoma. The sequence continues at coordinate 38,535,832 of LR215989.1, read as the reverse complement.
TACTCTGCAGTTAATGTTGTTCCAAGTATTATTTCACTGCATTGTTATCATGTATATACGTTTCTGATTATTTTTTGCAAAAATGTACAATGCGCCCTAATATTTTCAGAATGCCACCCTATTGCTGGGCATTTAGCTTTAGCAATTTTAATAACCCAAAAAGTCATTGAAATCAATTCTTTGGGCGCCCACATTGAAAATGACTGATTCTTTTTAACCAATATGTATGAATTTTGTATTAGGTCTACAACTCACCGCCTTCTGTATTCTGTCCATATGATTCGCGGGTATAAATTAAATTAATCAATTTATGTTTGTCACAATTTGTAAATATCAATGCTTTATTTATCATTATTTTTTCATCATTTTCATCATAAAACGGTGGATATCCAGAAAGACTAGAATTCAAAAGAAAAACTAAATTAAAATAATAAGAAAGGCAAACATAAAAGTGTCCCTCGGTCTTTATTAAAACTGTAGTTAATTAAGTCTCAAAGTAGATAAAAAATTGTGAACAGAAAGGTACTAAATCGATATATACTAGTATTAAGTCATATAGTATTCACCCGCTTGAAAAAATTAAACTCGAAATTATTTCTACGCTGCATTGCTATGGGCTAAAACCCAAAAGGTAAATATGAATGCCCACTTTAGCTATAAATTTAAACATTAAACGTGTTTTGGAATCTAATTTCACATTTAAACGTCTATGGACAGGTCGAAATTTAAATCAGGTTTATGTTGTAAGTATTAAACATAGCAATATTGAGAATGCTGAAACGACGAAGCGTAGTAGTCCATTCCTTTCATTGATCAAAACCACTTTTCTCATGAAAAGTAGAACTTCACAGTGAAATCTTATTGCACATTCTTTCCTTTGCTAGCAACCGATCATATTTGAATCCGTTTACAATAAACAAATTAACATTGCAGCCACAAAGAATCTTCATTTTGATCATAAATTCCAAATAAGCGAATACAACTGGAAATATTTTGATATGAATTAAACAAAATACATCAAAACATAAACCTGAATGGCAAGGAAAGAAAGTCATTTTTAGGCGTTCCGTTTGCTTGCTTGTGGAAAAATAAAAATGAGCAGGATTTACTTGTTTTAAGATTTTGGCGACTGTGAATCATTTTTTCAACATATTTTCAAACCACAGCGTTAAATTTTTCAAACATTTTTCGAAATCACTTGAATCAAGTAAAGTGACGATGTCAGCCCTGTTAGATAACCTGGAAGTTATCAAATCCAAGCTAGGAATGCTGGAAGATCTACTTAAAATTGAGGTGGCGTACTCACTCATGAAAACCGGTAGTTCTGATGCGAATCCTATTGATGAGTACTATGAGAAAGTGTAGAATAGAATTGAGGTAAATACACTACACAATTTCTACTGTTTATCTTGGTGGTTGTAATCTTAACCGTCATTAATCATCTATTTTTAGCCAATGGACCGCGAATCAGATGAGTTCGTCAGAATTGCTGAATATCTCCGTGCTACTCATGCACCTACTCACTCTAATTACACTCTGGATATTGTGGATATCTTCGCACTCTCTAAAGAGGGAGAAGCTGGTAAATTCAAGGCTCTGGATAAACGCACGTTCCTCTGGCGTGGATCTTGTCGCACCAAAATTGCAGGGATTCTGCAAGTGCTCGCATGTTTTTGAATCTATTTATTTATAAAAGTCGTTTCTGCTTATTATATTAATCGGGCATTGTTATAGGGCTCAGGGTCTTTGAAGTGCACATCCAGAAGCTCCCAGTACAGAGCACATGATTGTAAAATGTGTATATTTCTCAGATATGTCTATTAAGTCCGCCATTTGCTGTTACACTTCTTCTACTTCTGCTCATGGTTGTCTTCTGTAATGTTGCTCTTGGCAAGGTGAAAGAATGCTTCTCTGCAAAGGAATCCCAGTTGGCTAAGACGTTCAACAGTCGCAAAGGTAATTGCAAATCCGACTCACTTGCACTGATTCAAACTACTGATTATAATGAAGTAACATGGTTAGTTAATTTAGGTGTTGGAGCCACTGCATCAAATCCGCAGCATATTACAAATACCCCGAGACTGGTGTCGTTTATCCAATTGGTGAAGCAGTGACTTCTGCTGATATTAAAAGTGATTTGCTTTACAACGAATATATTGTCTATGATACGGCCCAGATTCAACAACGCTATCTCGTTTGGATCGACTTCAAATATAAATTCTACATGTCATCCACGTAAACAAGCTATTAAATCCATTGCTGCTAACACCATTTTATCATGCATAACAATAACTGATAGCGGTACTACTAATAAAACTTCTAAGTGTCAATACTGCACTCTATATTTTGCATCCCATAATGACATGAGCATTAGTCATAGAAGGCATGCATGAATGATGGAAAAAAATCCACTTAGTTAAAGAACAGATAACTGAGTCAAACTTCGTATTTTCTACACGTGGAAGCACTGACCTTTCTCTATTTCCTCGATGAATACTGTTCTCATCTTGCTAAATCTAAACGAATTGTTCCTAGGATTCATGAATGAAGCCATGTCGTCCATGATATTCAGAGCTCGTTGCCCAGTTGACTTTGCTGGCCATGCCACTTCCACTTAAATGTGCAATGCTGAATCCAAGAGTAGGTAACTGGTATTTGTTAATAAAATGCACTCTAATCCTATTAACCTTGTTACGCAGGGTGATATAAAACATGAACCGTTTTTAATGATGAGGAGCAACTGACAGAAGCTAACAGAAATTCAAACAAACGGAAAAGCTGCTGAGTAGAACGTCGAGGTAGTAGAGTGTTTCAATTGTTTGATATTTACCCTCCTGTAGTGAAATATTATGGGAAGAGGCCACGTTCGGAAATTCAAAATTTTCTCGAATGCCAAGCCTAAATTATTTAACAATAACGCAAGCCAAAGTGTAACCAAAGGTCGGTTGTTCTTCGATTAAAATATAAGATTTCATCTTCGCAGCAACAAAATGTACATTTATTGATACAAAGTGAGCAAGTCTACGAACAAATAGGCGAATTTACAATTTATCATTCACTCAAAGTCAATATAAACACAAATAATCATCAACATAATTTTACAATAAGGCAAATTGAAGAAATAGTAAAAGACAAAAACAGAAGTGTCGCATATGTAGGGAAATTTTTATCTTAATTGTTCAGTAATGGTGGGAGATTCCATGTCACAATTAGTTGCACCCTTCAACAGACTAGAGGAAGAGCTCAATGGCTGAAGCCGAATGTTTACCCTTCTCACCACCACCTGCAGACACCATTGCAGACGCCATCGACAGTCGATGTCTCCTTGGAACTGCCCTGCCTTCCTCAACAGTTACAAGAGGAGGATCTGGGTCCGAGGCAAGTCGATGAAGTGTAGAAGTCAGAGTGGATCTAATCATTGAACCGAGTAGTGGAGCACAGATTAGAAGACCTGTAGTCAACAGACCTGCTTCATGACCGATCTCCTTTGGACAGAGGTTGTCAATACGCAAGAGTCTAATGTTTGCAATCGGCTGAGAATTAATACAATCAGACTGCACTCGAATACGGAGATCAGAGAAGACTGAAGCGGATTCATCGCAGAGAAGCCAAGGTCGAATTCGCCCGCCCAGTTAGGGGACCAGAGAGCATCATCATCTCAGGATACTAATCACAACACTGCAGCTCGAAAGTCGCCAGATGTACACTTATCTTCTGGGCGTTCGAAAAAGAATGTATTGCAAAATCAAGTTAGTCATTTTATCTCAAGATTAGCATTGAGGACAGTAAATCTTCTCTTACAAATGCGTCAAATCCTCGGCACCTATGCGCTGTATGTATGAAACTAGCATACAAATCTGCTTAAATAAGCCTTTGAGGCGAAACTATTAAATGCCAGGATTCTGTCTTGTTCAAATGGAACCATGTCAACGCTTTATTAATCAACTGGATATCGGTCATTCGATTAGTACCTCCGGTGCTTAAATTAACGTTAAAATGATCATTTTAAACTAATTAATATTTGTTTCGAAATACTTATTTCTCACTACTTAAGTCATCTAGGTTCAATTACACCTTGTGTCATAAACTACTGTTCCGATGGATTTAAGTATTAACTTTTAGATATTCAATTCATCTAACAAAAATGTCTCCGTGGTCAAGTAACGTTGTTTTAATCTATGCCAATAGGATATATTTTAATACTCTTACTTATGCGTGTAAGTGAGATTCAATCACGTCACATTTCAAACAGACCGAATTCGAGTAAGCTCTAAAACTCAAAAATTGTTGTCAACCTTTCATCGAATTCATGAGGACGCAAAGGAGTCGAAAAAAGCAGTCTAAAATATTTCCTTCCAAGTACATACTTTAAGATCTCGATGCATGACCCCACGACTGTGCATGTACCCCGTGGCGAGCATAACTTGGCGAATGAGGTCACTTGCGTCCTTCTCCGTGAAATTTCCCTTGTCTACTATTCGATCGAAATGCTCCCCACACGTCACTCTAAATAAATGCAATAATTAAATTGAAGAGAATAAAAAGATGTCGATTTATATCAAATATGAATAGTCATGCCATTGCAATCAAATTTAGTTCATTCTATCTCACTGAAGAGTGTAAAATCGCACACTTTTAACGACAAGTTATTTTTTGCCATGTGATGCACTTCAATTAAATGTGTGTTGGTTTTATCGCCACAAGCGAAGTAAATCTGAGACTGTCCACTGGGTTCACGAGAACGATTGCTGTCAATTTATATTTGCCTCTTCTACGCTCCACTTAATAACTATAGATCCACTTCTTTTGGTAAAACACATAATCTAATTACGACACCAAAGAGAAACTGAAAATTCATCTTCTACCGACCGCCAAACTTCATATTTCCTAAAAATTAGAAATGTACATTTAAATATAAACTTTAGAAGTGAATAACGCTAAACATATAAAATCTCAAAGCGTGTAAGTTGGATACACGCTTATTCGAGCAAATAACGTTGAATCAAATTTTAATGAGTTGTTTGTAATTAACCGTTTAATGCTCCGTTTTTATGTAATAGACAATTTGGCCATTATCACAATCACTTTCATTTGGCAAGAACTTAACCGCCTACATCGTTTTTGTCATTAGCACACGAATCCTCTCTGCATACGTTTTATTAAGGCAAATATTAAATAAACAAATATGCATACTCCTGATGAAATCTTAAACGTACAATTAAATTTAAAAACAGAGTTGAGACAGAGTTGAGTTGGTGAATTCCCTAATGCTTTTGTTCGTTTTTGACCCATTTTTCGCAGTTTCTCATGTAATTATATAAAAAGTCAATTATTAAGCGACCGGACTAAATTCAAATCGTTAACTAGCCAAATTTTAGCTGTTTCAATTACTAGCACTTTTGATTCCCACCTTAAAGCAGTGAGTACAAATTCCGAAACGCTCGTTAAAGAACATTAGCATGCTAGTTGTATAGAGAATATAATTTTCCATTGAGTACATGCAGTTATCACTTGGCAGAACTGTAATTATGTTGTATATGAGTAGTAAATATAATTCCCAACTATATCATATTTGTGCTGGCCTTCCGGTAAAACCGCACACTTGCTGCGATCCGCTCAACCGCTACTCTACCGAATATCTATTAAAATACCAAAATGAAACCCCTTTTCCGACTAAACTATCAAAGTACACTCACAAACGACCATATATATTGTCGTCAAATGTCAATCGCATTCACCACTTTATATTAAAACACAGTGCAATCTGAATGGCGTACTTTATGAGCACATCTACATTAGAATATCAAGTATTTTTTAAGGTGAATTACGCCTACGCAGACTTAAGATATAGCCAATCGGTGAGCACGTTAGGAATGCTGACGGTTGCAGCCATATAGGATTTGACTGCTAAGGATGTTAAATATAGAGTCGGTCCCATCTTGTCATAAGACTACAGTTTATAACTAGTTGAACAAATTTGAAACCTGTAGCGGATTTGCTACCAAACTAAGCCTGAATGTACTCAGAAACCTCAGTGACAGAATCTCCTGGTTATTAGTTTCCACTAAAGTAGCTACGCTACTACAAAGTCAAGAAAGAGGCAAAGTGGTAGAAGAGACGTTTATTCGCCGCGACAAGATAGCGGAGTGCGTATTGTATAGGAAACCTAGTCTGTATGTATGACGTGGAAGTTAGTAATTATATACACTTTATGATACGATGACCTCATATAACTTGGATCATTGATTGGTCGGAACATCGTGTACTGGGATTGACCTTGATTGATCATAGTTGGTATTGGTCATCGATTCTGCATTGGGATTGACCTTGAATGATCGTAGTTGGTGTTGATCATCGATTCTGAATTAGTCATGTTGAAGTTGTGTCCCCACAAACCATATTATTTTTTACTCATGAAAATTGTTTCAGATCTACCTAAATTTATAACTTGTTAGATAATATTTAAAATGACAGGAGCCATGCTGTGGACATCACTGGAAAACCAACGGAACTTATGTAAGTAGATTATCAATGAATCGGATCTAATACTACTGCAAACAATATTATATTAATGGCAAACAAATTTTTGATTTCTGTTAATTACGTGTTAAATTTATGATGGAAATTTATTATAAGCACGTTGTGTTCGTTATCATATAATGCGCATTGATGTAAAATAAAGTTATCTAAATATTTATAAGAAATTGATTGGAATATCAACATTAATATAAATAAGGTGTCAAGGTCAAAAATTTTTAGAAAATGGAAAAAGTCGAAATAGAGTATGTATTATCAATACTGAGGTACAATTTCTCTCAAGGTCAGCGGATAAATGTTGGGGGTTACAATTTTTTGTTTTCAAGAGAACAAGCACCAGAGAAGAACATTGGGAAACTACTAGAATGCCAATTTGTGTTCTACTTAGCAACAATTCATATCAATTTCTCAAGACCATTTGCAAAAGTACACGCATTATGCCAACAAAACGTATAGTTATAAATGGTAAAATGAAGCGAGTACACTTGGTTAAGTTGCTATAGATTCCTCTTGTTTTAAGTCTACTCTACTAAGGCAAAATTGGAAGAAACTTTCCTCCCTACCTTATGAAGTTTGAAAATGAGGCATTCATACCCCTTCAGCTAATATAACTTCTAAATGATTAACGATACTATTAAATAAACTACAGCCAAACTTATGTATTTGCACGTTAGTTATCATTAAATTCACTGGTGTTTCAAATTGCGTCACAGTTCCATGAGTAATGGCGTAAATGCATATTCACTCAGTTCGATAATAAACAATTGATATCTATTAACATATTTCTGTGATCGGAACTCATAAACAATGGCAAACAAAAATTTGTTGGATATTCACCTAATACCTCTACAAATGTACCCACTTGGAATAAAATAACGACAGTTGTTTGAACTTTTCACAAGACAAATCTTAATGGATTTATGCATAAAGTGATATAACATTATAAAACCCAAAAAAATTGTAACTTTATGCTACGAGGAAATTATAGTGTGCACATTAAGCGTTTTTTTTTTTCAAACTTTATAAGGTAGGGGGAAGGCGTGTACTTTAGAAGGTCCTTATGACATTAGTAACCTTACTCATATCTCTATATATGTAAACCATAGTAAAATCACGCTTTGAAAATATGAAGCACTGCTGTCTAACTCTAATACTCTAAAGGTGGAAAGAGTCTGTTGAGACGTTATCATCGTCGTTTTGTACATTTCTCATTCAATTATGTGATTGCTTCATTTATTCCACTTCAAGGTCATATTTGCAGAGACATTTTTTAGGGGAGGAAAGTTTCTTCCAATTTTGCCTTAGCAGAGTAGACTTGAAACTAGAGAAATATATAGCAACTTAACCAAGTGTACTCGCTTCATTTTACCATTTATAACTATACGTTTTGTTGGCATAATGCGTGTACTTTTGCAAATGGTCTTGAGAAATTGATATGAATTGTTGCTAAGTAGAACACAAATTGGCATTCTAGTAGTTTCCCAATGTTCTTCTCTGGTGCTTGTTCTCTTGAAAACAAAAAATTGTAACCCCCAACATTTATCCGCTGACCTTGAGAGAAATTGTACCTCAACTTTGCTTTCGCCGTTTTCTAAAAGAGAGCGGTAGTAGGTAAAGTATATCAATCACAGATGTCGAACACTTTACTTTGACATTGTGTTCGCATAACCCTACTTCAATATAACTTAATTTGTGTTTCCATAATAATACAAATTTTAATTAAATATGTCCGAATTTATACCGGATTCTCGTCATTTGCAGGAAGGAAGTATTGCTACTTAATTTCAATATGAAAAAATCTGCGACTGGGGCTAAGGATTATGTCACATACTTATGGCAGAACGGCTATTAATGACAGAGCGCGTCGGCGGGAATGGTTTCAATCTTTTTAAGAGACTTGATTTTGTGGCCGATGTTTGCTGGCATTGTGGTGGTGCGATTCTGTGTTAAGACTCGTGTCGAATTCAAGAAGAAGTATTAGAACCATTGGGTGGGCATCGGGGAGGAAACAATTTCAAAACGCCTGAAACAGTTGGGAATGATTGAGAAAGAAAGATATTGGGTAAACCCACGAGCTGAAGCAGGGAGATGAGATGCGGAGTTACGTTTGTTTGTTTGTAAACAGCTGCTGGAAAAGCAAACACTAAAGGGATTTCTCCAGCATATTGTTACTGGGGACAAAAGGTGAGTACATTACAATAGGCACAAGCGAAGCAGAACATATTGGGGTTTATCCATGTGCAATATCGAAGTTTTTCTCTGACTCAAGTTATGTCGCATTTTCTCATGTTTAGTGTTTTTTTTTTGATGTTGTCCTATAAATTAAGCTTGAAGTTTAAATTGTATTTAAAACACTGACCATCGTCTCTGTAACGTGTCTCATCTCAGAATCTTGAAGTGTAATTTGTGCCTTTTATAACTTGATGGCTGCCAGCTAGTGACCTCTGAACTACCAAAGCGTCTGATTATCAGTCATTGTTAACGTGATTTTACATGTCTTAATCATGCTTACAACTAAGAAGCCAAATCTGCGAGCAGCCCTTTGCTAAATCTTCTGGAATTCTCATTTTATAGCTCAAATTATCAAAGCCTCTTCATTCATCTAGTATTTTGGACCCAAGTTGAATCTTCTCCACTCATTGTCTATATCAAATATCGGAGTTTAATTTTCATGAGTGGTTGTCTGGAGGGTGATGAATGTCTGTCTATGATGATTAATGCTTATCGACTGAGTAGTTTAATTAAATTTTCCTCATAAATTGTGAGAAGTCAAAATAACCTTATACAGTAATGAGCAGCTTAAAGTATCAGCGTGGTAGAAATTGCATTGGAGAAAATGTTGTGTTGATGGAACTCCGGAAGGTTGACCTGTTGGCTGGTACGCAGTCTAAATTCTGCAGCCGCTTCGAGTCTAGACCAGTCTGCCATGTTGAAGAGTGCTGCTGTCCACTAATTTTCCTTTGTTAAGGCTTTAAGTTCGTGGCTTCTTAGAATCTTGAAGTCTCTCACGATTCACTATTCACTTTCGATATCCATGAAGGTGGCTTGACACTGCTTTGCGAATACTTGGTGAAAGATATGGAAATTTTACGCAATCGTATCAGGGTAGTCGTAGTGACCTCAGATGTTACGCCAATCAAGGAAAGCTCTGAAAGCCCTTCAATGATGCCGTCGTCGTCAAGAGCACTTCCGCAGCTACTTCAAAGTCGACAAACGGTGCCTCTTCAGTGTTTCAATACGAAGATGAAACTATCGTCATGACTACTACCTCCTTGTGGCAATATCTTATCATGGTTATGGCAATGTGCATGATATATATATATATATGTTGATCCTTGCTTTAGGATCCTACATTTTTGTATTGCCGATTTTGTTTTTTCTCCTTTCCATCGAGATGCTATGACTGTTAGATTCTCCGATGTAAGTACAAATACTTCTACTCTCAATTTGTGAGTTATTTGTTAGTTATTTGAGGACTATTGGCGTAGTCGTTTGCATACACATCCAAAAGAGTACAATAATGATTGACACCCATCTACTAAATGATCGCGCTGGTTCAAATCTAGCAATGCAAGTGTTTAATGGAGTGGAAAATCTGAGGTTATAATCAAAGATATAACGTAAATCTGAGGAACATCGACAAGCAGCCTAATTAAGTCCTAAGGTCACCACTCGCCAATAATCGATTATGGGTATGACCTACATGCACTAATTGCGTTAAGTTGTGTCATGATAGTCCACATTGACAATCAAAATAAGGAAACTAGGTACGCTTCTCAGTTTGCCTACAGCACTGTGAAAAAGGTTCCAGCAGGACCTGAAGAAATGCAAAGGAGACTACTAGGCTCCTGTGGCTGGAAGGAAGCGACATATAACAGGCCATCGGATGGAGGAGACATTCTATTCTACAGACTAGAATCATGACTAACCATTTCCCACAAGACTGCAGTGATTCCTTCTTGTCTCCATGACTCTAACCCCTTTCTGCTATGTTGCAGACGAAGTTAGCGAATCTTCTTTTCTTTAACCGCCTCGCTTCATATATAAGTACGCCCGAAATCATATCTTCAAGCGCGTCTTTGAACAAGTTAGGCAAGGAGAGTGACTTTGTAACTTCCAGAAATTAACTCGTCAACCTGTTCCTTCCATTGGCGGACGTCGTATTCCAGGTGCTAAAGGTGTTGGAGGAGATGTGAAGAGCGTTTCCCTCATTCCTGCCTTAACACCAATGGACTCCTCTCTTATTCGGAATATGGACAGTCATTTGGTTGGCGGACAACGGTCTAAAGTCTCGCTTTTTGTGTTCTACGTGAAGGATGGGCAAACTTCACTAACGGATGTTATTGTTAATATGGTAAGTGGAGGCAACTATCTTATTCTCAACTTTGGTCTTGTTTGAAAAAAGAGTGCTCCAATCTGATGTCCTTGTATTTAATTCAGAGTAAGAAACGCATCCGGTTGACAGGATTTCAGATATTTTTATACAGATTATGACGCTTTAGAAAAGTTGTTTCTGCATTGAAGATGTCGAAAAGCCTAAGCTACTGAGAGTGCAATGCTGTTTAGAACTTCAAATTTCCTTCAAGTTCGTTTGCTCAGAAAGTACCCAAAAACCAATGAAATTTGTTTTTTTTTGTCATCAATTGATATAACTTCAAAAAATCCAAATTTTAATTATCGCATCGTTGTAAAAATAGTATCTACCTGCTATCACTGGGAAGTCCACAGTATTCAATTTTTTCTCACATTCACTAATTGAGGTCATTATCGATCAGTACCTTAGACTATAGTTATTTTCAGAATTCCTAGGCTGTAGTATACTACCCATCTATTTTCTTCGAATTCTATAGACTACCACACCTGTTAATTAGTCCTTACTAAAAACCCCAATAGCGTTGTGTAGTGTTTCGCTCAAAGGTAGTGTCACTATCACCACTGGAAGTATGCATCTTCACTGGAACTAACCAGTTTTAATTTTAACTTAGTTCTCTGGAGTTTGAACGATGATTTTATCGAGCCCTACAGCCAGCTGTTTAAATCAATTGGGAAGCATCAAACCGACAAGGGTCGCGTCTTATTCACTTTCCAGAAATATGTCTGTTTATTTCATCTCTTAAGAGATCAAAACAAGTGTATTTAATGGATTGGAGACATTCATTCTCTGTTTGTGTGAGGTTCTATAATGAATGAGTAATCTTTCAAAATGGATCTAGTTGCAGACTTTGGTTTTGTGTATCTGATTTCTAATTCCCTTGATTGTTAGGCACTATTGATTATGGTGCCCTTATTCTTGCCGCCCTCACATCCTTGACATTCTATAGACTTCTCACGACTTATCATATCCTTTTATATGGCTAATGCTAGCTCTCTGCTAACCCCCTTGAAAGCTCCAAACACAATTGCCTTATTTGTCTCCACCGTCCCCCCCCCCCTACCCTCCCCTCACTTTAACGTAGGTAAATAAGTTCTTTATTCTTCCACTTTCTTAAAAAATGTACTAAACGCGTCGATTTGATATGGTCCTCAATCATTCACGAATTTGGTTGTATTTAGAATACATTTATCTTTCAGAATGCCTAGTCAGATACTTCCAAAGACTTTGTGTCCTTCGTGTGCCCAATGGGATGGCAAGTGGAGATAAAACACCATTTGGGTTGGTGTGGGCCCCTTCGGGAACTCCCCACTCCCACAATCATTGCTAATACATATTTCTCGGGCTTTGATAAGCGACGAAAGTTTCCCAGTGCCCCAGAGTTCATACGATCTGCTCCTGATGGTGTCGAAAATGTTTTCTACTGGGCCGATACTTCTACGGAGATGGTCACTTTATGTCCTTCAAAAAACACAATGGTGGAGAAAAGTGAGCTTTTGGTCATTGTGGTTATATTTGGTCAGTATTTTTAATTAAGGAATACTTATATTCGTTTTTCTGTATGATTTAATTGTTTGCCAAATTATTTTTAATGCATCATTTGTTTGGAAATATGTATTTCGACATTCCACAAGGTACATTAACGATATTCTAAAGTGTGATTTCCCAAAATATACATTTTTCATATCTCTCCATTAATATTTTTAACCAGAATGTGATTATTTGGGAAAATGTTGCCCATGGAAATTATGCCGCCATTTATAGAAGCAGTCGTTAACTTTAGCTTACTGATGCCCTCTGTAGTTACGAATCAAATCAGTATAAATTTCACACAACTTAGGAGTGTTTATTATTAGCGATCAACGTCTGCGAATTTTGGTGGATTTTCTAAGTTTCTTTGTTTTATTTTAAATGTCTGTGAAAGTGACATCAGCTTCAGAAGGAGCGCGTGTGTCTGTGAAGTCTTAGGTCACGGGATCGCAACGCACACTCAGTGCTGTGGATAAACGACCACACTGCTTGATTCCATCCAGTAAGGAAGTTAAGTCGTCAAATATTTTTAGTACTTCGCGTTGTTCATATCCTTCTGATATTACTGCCGCAGTAGTATGATGGAGCATCGGGATTCCTTCACATTACTTGGTACAAAATCTATTTTAGATATTGCAAACACCAACCTCTAATTTAATACTTTATTCTACTTCCCTCACTTCCATATTTTGTGCACATTCAGATCTTTTCATAAAGATTTATTCGATCATCATAATTCTTTAATAGTTTTGCCTCAAAGGCTTATTTAAGCAGATTTGTATGCTAGTTTCATACATACAGCGCATAGGTGCCGAGGATTTGACGCATTTGTAAGAGAAGATTTACTGTCCTCAATGCTAATCTTGAGATAAAATGACTAACTTGATCTTGCAATACATTCTTTTTCGAACGCCCAGAAGATAAGTGTACATCTGGCGACTTTCGAGCTGCAGTGTTGTGATTAGTATCCTGAGATGATGATGCTCTCTGGTCCCCTAACTGGGCGGGCGAATTCGACCTTGGCTTCTCTGCGATGAATCCGCTTCAGTCTTCTCTGATCTCCGTATTCGAGTGCAGTCTGATTGTATTAATTCTCAGCCGATTGCAAACATTAGACTCTTGCGTATTGACAACCTCTGTCCAAAGGAGATCGGTCATGAAGCAGGTCTGTTGACTACAGGTCTTCTAATCTGTGCTCCACTACTCGGTTCAATGATTAGATCCACTCTGACTTCTACACTTCATCGACTTGCCTCGGACCCAGATCCTCCTCTTGTAACTGTTGAGGAAGGCAGGTCAGTTCCAAGGAGACATCGACTGTCGATGGCGTCTGCAATGGTGTCTGCAGGTGGTGGTGAGAAGGGTAAACATTCGGCTTCAGCCATTGAGCTCTTCCTCTAGTCTGTTGAAGGGTGCAACTAATTGTGACATGGAATCTCCCACCATTACTGAACAATTAAGATAAAAATTTCCCTGCATATGCGACACTTCTGTTTTTGTCTTTTACTATTTCTTCAATTTGCCTTATTGTAAAATTATGTTGATGATTATTTGTGTTTATATTGACTTTGAGTGAATGATAAATTGTAAATTCGCCTATTTGTTCGTAGACTTGCTCACTTTATATCGGTAAATGTACATTTTGTTGCTGCAAAATGTATTGTCGTCAAATGTCAATCGCATTCACCACTTTATGTTAAAACACAGTGCAATCTGAATGGCGTACTTTATGAGCACATCTACATTAGAATATCAAATACCTTTTAAG